>JAEQBH010008480.1:0-26283 GCA_016808115.1 Tetrastigma voinierianum | reverse complement strand
TTCAATTCAGCAAATGTAGTAATAAGAGGATGGTGTTCAATAGAATTATTCATGGAAGCTATTAGAATCCTTCTATTGAAGAAGCCCTTGAGGAGTTGACAAAACAATTAACTATCTTGGATCAAGCTTCGATCTTGAACATATTTTGCTAAACTCTGAGATGCTAAAAATGAAAAAGGATCGATTTATGTCAATCTTGGGCCAAGTCAACTAGTGTAAAACCCAAAAACTCATTAACCCCCGATACCGCTCTTATTGTCAACCCAATTATACTTAAAAATCAGAATCCTTAAACATGATATAATCAAGTTCCCAAAATCCAGTAATAATCTCATAGAAACATTGTTCACCAAAACACTAAGATGTTCTTATCCTTCACACTTACACTGTATTGTTGTAGCTATAATGCTTACTTCACTATTCTGGGTAACTCGTAAGTCATCATGATCTTTTGTATGGTAGTTACACCCATTAATAGCATATCCATGATACATGAACACATAATGGGGTAGGGTAATGTGCTATCCACTCGTTGCTCTAGATATAGATTATTTGTCATCAATAGCAACTCTCAACTTGTTTTTGAATGTCATAGTTATTAGAATTTCCTATTATGGGCTAGTGCCAAGAATGTTGCGGGTTTTAAATCTACTTTATACCTTTTCCACAACCAATGAGTGAACGTGCGCATAAAAGAATAAATGTTCTTTAATCTTTTGAGTTGTATGGAATATCAAGTTTTCACATTGTAGAGGCATTTGATGGAGTTTTAATTTGCTACAGTTTGAGGTGCAAATGCAATAAATTTTCGACACCACTTTATACTTTGATCTTCATTCCTTTCGATAATCCAAGAACAATTCATTTGTGTTTCATACTAGATTAACTCAACTCCCATATAACAAAGATGTTTCAAAGAAACAGAATTTAATGTAAAATTTCATCTCATCATTAACAAATTAGGTAGTGATCCCTATCCCATATAGGAGTAAGTACAATCACGATATGTCAACCCCTGACAACGTGGCTCAATTAGATTCAAAGAAATCAGCAACACTCACCTATAATTCTCCGGCACAAATGGACAAAGGGTATAATATGTGACATTGTTTAGGGGCCTCGTTGTTCTACTTTTGAAAACTGCTTCTGAGAACAATTTTGGAAAATACCAGAACATCGGCCTTGTGACATTTTCTTAAAACATTTTTCTTCTCTATGAATTTAGTGTTTTCCCTGAAGCCTCCTGCGGCTGCAACAAAAAAAAGAAAAAAAAAAAAAGGAACCAAACATGTTCTCCTTGTTTTTTTCTTGTTCTCCTTGTTTTTTTTCTTGTTCTCCTTGTTTTCAAGAACAGGTACGCTTTCAAAAAAAACCAAACATACCCTTTAATTTCTCTTTGAAACTGTGGATTACCCATTGCAAAAAAACATTCTCATTAATTTTTTTCTTTATTAATTTATTTTAAAAGTACAAAAATAGAAATTTATAATAGATTTGGAAAAAATTCGTCAAGAAAAGATATAGGGGTTCTTTAGCCTCAACCGAATTAGAACATGCAAAGACTATTGGACAAGGGCAGAAAGACACATCCAATAAGAAGAGAAAACCAAGCACACATCCATCAAATAATCAAAATTTTATCCAAGAAATATACTACCATAACCAAGGAAAGGGGGTGTATACTCCAGTTTGAGGAATACCTCTTTATTGAATTTGAAAATGTATAATATATAATGAAAGAAAATGGATCAAATAATTCCAAGGCACATTATAACAACTACTATTCTTATTAATCAAATAACCAAGAAAATGAGTTTGGTAGGGCCCACTATCCAACCAGGGACGACCTAGTGATGTTGAATGGATTTCAACTTCCAAATACTTCGACTAAAATTTAAATTTCTTAGTAGTAGAAAAATATTACTTATCCAAACAAGATATCAAAAGATTTTCTTTCAAATAGATTTAATTTAATTGGAGAAAAAAGTGAATATTTACATGCAGCTACAACTTGATAAAAAACGATTTGACCAGCACTAAGATCGATATGATAGATTTGAGGCAGTTTCAACTTAACACTTTATACTGTATACCAACCGCTTCAAAGAATATAAGAAAATTGCATACCGCTCTAAAAGGAATGGTATATGGTTCACGATATGCTTTAATAACATGTTTCCCAACACTATAATATATGGTCTACTATATGACCTAATTTCCCATAACAAACATGTCATCGTGGTGTGGGCACAACATCCTAAACCATTTAATTTCATAAATTATAATGATCAGAATCACAATTACATATCGTTGTTATTCTTAATTGGTTGTTCAGTATATGCTTTTTTTAGAAGCGTAAAAGAGGGGAAAGAAATAAAAAAATGAAGACGAGACGTTGTTAGTGTGCTTCAGTTAGCTTTTATTAATGCAAAATATAGCATAAGTCATAATTTTGAGTTAAACTAAGCACCTATGTTATTTATTTTAATGTATTTTGTAGAAATGAAGAAAACGAATAATGATCGGGCTTAATTGAGCAAGAAATAAAGAATCAGGCATGGGAAGAAATCAGGGTCGCGACCACATAGTGGATCGAAGCAGCTAATTGCATGCCAAACTCTCTGCGTCGTCGCGACCATGGATCCCCGTCGCCTATTTTTGGGTGGCTTCAAACCACAACCTTTCCTTCTTCAGATCAATTCGTGAAGATAGCATGTTTTACGTGGTCGTAACCTGCGGTAGCAATTATAACTCTTATTTCATAGCGCGTCAAGACCATCAGCCGGCGGGTCACAACCGAAGATTACAAAATATTTATGTTTTTCAAATTCTTTGGCCCATTTTTCGAGGTGTATAAAAAGGGAATGTTCACTCATTTCTATGGTTCGAACTTTGAGAAAGGGAGGCTCTCTCCTAGGGTTTTCCCTCTTCAAGATTTGTTCCATTTTTACTTGTATTTTTAGATTTCTTAGATTTAGGTTTTATTTTTATGTTTGTAATTAATCATTAAGAAGAAGGACTCCTTTAAGTGATTGTATTTCAGCTTGGATTGGAATATTGAAGTCATTTGCAGCTTAATCTCTATTTTGTATTTCTATCTCTAATCCTTCTTCAATTTATGCAGGTTTATGTTTTTTGACAACATGAATTTGTGGGTTTTGATGGCCGAAATGTTAGGCTAAGCATTTCATAGGGTTGGTTATCACCTCGTACTAGCGTATCCCTAGTGACGTTTGGATTATGCCCCAAAACTAGCCCAAATTCCTCAAGGTGAATCAATTAACGTGGATTCAATTAACCTAGTTAAAGAGGCTTAGTGAATTAGAAAGGTCTAGTACTAAGAGGATTTCACTAGGATGAGACACCAAATGTATTGAGTGAGGATTGTAAGAACGTAATTGTGATGAATTAGATCTTAGTTTGGGCAACTCTATTGTAAGAATGTAATTGTGACCAATAGAGCTCTTAAGGAAAAATGCCTTTGAAAAGTGTTGCCCTATCGACCTAAAATGACGTGACTATGAATAGGTGGATAGCGCAGTACACAAGTGTAACCACGTAAAGTGGATCCTTGTATCAGATCCCCACCAACTCAAGCAGGCACCACCCCAACCAGGCCTTATCTCAGATGAATCATTAGGCATCATTGACGATAACCAAATCCTAGTTCCTCTAAGTCGTTTTCTCTCAGTTTTACTCAATGAATCCATTTTTCTCAAATCTCTGTTTGTTTTTATTTAGTTTAGTTTTTATTATTTTTATAATTTCATCTCAAATAAAGGAACTACTTTTTTAGTAGTGGGCACTTAATCCTTTCACTAAAGCCACACTTTCCTCATGGGAACAAATTTTCGCTCATAATTGAAAACTATTTTATTACTTCAGGCGTAATTCGTGCATTCACAGGGTCAGCAACAAGTTTTTGACGCCAAGAGTCGGAAAAAAAGTACGATTGCGTTTGAATGGATATTTCTTTTGCAAAATAAGAGTTTTCTAATTGAGGAAAAAAAATTTCTCTATTTTCTTGTTTATATTTTTGTACATTTCATTTTTCTTTTCTTTTATTTTGTAGTTTCTTATAGGTAAGCCGAAAGTAAAATGAACAATTTAACAATAGATGAGCTCTTTTTATCTTCATTCGAATCAACTTGCCAACTCAAATGAAGAACAAGCCTATATGAGCTGACAAGTTTTTAATTATAAGGAGGCGAATTATCTCAACTATACCGGGGGGGGGTTATACATATGATTATTTTCCCTTTTGTAAAACCCTTAGATTTCCAGATACAACTCTGAGCTCATATTATCAAGGGAAAAAAAAACAACCCAATTTTGAAAAGAGTATTTTTAACCTTCTCTAATGATATAGCATATAGACGATTAGCCGCCTTGGAAACCAACCAAGAAAATACTAGAAAATTTCTTTGAAGAGGATTAGCCAACCAAGAAAATATGGATGTTTCCTTCTAAAGAATTCAGAAGTCAACCAAGCAGCTAAATGCCATTCTAAAAGAGCTTGAGACACAAATGGGGGACGGACTTTGCATTAAAGGAACAATCCGGCGCCACTCCCGAGTGACATTGAAGACAAGGACATATGGGAAGAGAGAGCATTCAGCTTTGAGCATTCGGCCAAACATTAAGCTGAGTATGGAAAACAATGAGCTTAATAATGAGGAAGAGCCATTATTAGAGAAGACGAAGTTGAAGAGGAAACATCCGAGGATAGCACTTAAAAAATGTTTTTGCCGGGATTAAAAAGTTCAATTTCCTCATTGACTTTGTGACTTTAGGCATGGAAGAAGACCGACAAGTCTCATCTATAGAAAGACCTCCCATTGGCATAAGTCAAGTGTGGATTGATGTAGAACATGGGGAAATGTCCTTCCATGTAGGCGAGGAAAAAGTGAAGTTCAACCTCCACCAAAGCATACCAATTACAGATGAGAAAAAGATGATATGCATGAGGATAGAGAGCTCACTTACACCATTTGAAGAGCTTACATCTACACTCCTTCAAGAGGACATTCTTGAAGGACTTAAATTTGAGGCCAATTCTTTTTCCACCAAAGAGTTGGCCTTTGAGCTTGTATCACATAAAATAGAGGTTGAGAAGCTCATCCTCGGGGGCGATGAGGATGAAAAGGGAGTTTTGGCCATGATGGATGAAGGGCCAAAGCGAAGCTCTTGGACTTCCCCAATGAATCTAGTTGGACTCTAAAAACGGAGTAGTTTCTTGTGAGGCAACCCAGACAAAAATAAGGATTTTTATCCATTCATTACTTTAGTTTGTTTTCAGTTATTTTAGTATGTTTTTACATTGGATTTTATGTTTTTTTGTTTTTTTTTTGTTTTTTAGGGCATTGAAGCTGATTCTTATTAAGATAGTCTCATCAAGACCCACCTCAACCCGAGCCTAATGATTAAAATTGATCATTTAGAGGAGTCTTATGCTCTTAACTTTCATATCTCATACATTGAGGATAATGCATGTTTTAAGTTCAGGGGTATTGGGGGTATCCCTTTGTTTTTAAATTTTCCTTTAGTTTCTTGTGTATTTTAGTTTCTTTTATATGTTTTCAGTTTTTAGGTTATTTTTTTTACTTTTAGGTTGTTTTTTTTTTGTTGAGCTTGTTTTGGGATTGATTATGATGCCTATGATGAATACTTGATTGAACCTTCTCTCACATGAAGAAAATTAGAGATATTTAAACGTAAAGCATAATGATTTGACCTTACAGTTAACTATTTAGACAAAAAAATTTAGTATCTTGAGCACAAGTCAAAATGTACCATTTTAGTCAAATTTTCTTGGTTTAGAAAAGAGTTAGGTGATGCCATTCTTTTTTATCTCAAGACTCTAAAACTTGTTCAATTATCACTTGAGGAGAAATCCTAGGCAACACGACAATTAGGAAATGATATAGGTCATCCTTAGACCGGTTGAACCTTTCTAGCTAACCTTTTTGTGCATATATCCATAGTCATCAAATTAGAGCCATATTAGCCATTTTCTTTCGAGAAAAGCTAAGAATGAGCCTCTTATCCCTTGTTGTTGAATACCCTTCAATCAAAAAGCCTGTGTTTACCCTAACATGTTGTCTTCAATGTTTTATCTTGTTAAAGCATATAATGTGAATTGTGAGTTTGGTTGAAGTGTGCTTTGAATGGAAATCAAAGGAGGTTTGGGGTAGAAAAAGAAAGAAAAAACTAGAAAAATAAAGAAAAAGAAAAAAAAATATAAAGCAAGGAGGAGTAAGTTTAGCCTCACAGCTTTTCTACCTTGAGTAATTAAGTCCAAAGGAGTGTTTCAACACATAGTACCCAAGGCCAATTGGTTTAGGAGTTGCTAACCTAAAGCTTGTTACATGGGGTAGGGAGAAAGCTTAAAGGGGTTGAACATTGCACTACTCTATGCCTTGTAATCCATGAAAAGTAAAGCTCTTGGTGTTCTTGTGAAGATGGTGAAAATCATGAAAGTTTAGGGGAGCTTTTCGATGAAAAAGATGCAAAAAGCTAAGTTTGGGGGGAAGCTTATGAGGTTCAATTGAAAATGAATGCAATATGATAAAGGATGAACAACAAGTGAAGAAAAAGGAAAAATGTGTATGTTTTGCAATTCAGTTTTACGTCCTATTTAACTACCCTTACCTAAGCCATACACTACAAGCTTGTCAAGACCTAGTTAATCCTAAGTGTTGTACATTACCTATATTAGTGGAGAGTGATATGAACAACACGCCTATGGAGTTTTACACACTCACTATGTGAGTGAGAGATCCCATTCCACTCATACTCATCTAATTCCATCTGAACTGTATTTGACCAAAGAGGGGAGACTACACATATACACACACTTGAGAACTGTGGGTTAGGTAAGTTCAACTTATATTCAATCTAGTATTTTTGAAAAAGTTGTCTTGAAGTTTTCTTTGTGTGGCATGAAGGCAAAATCCTTGAGGCGGATTATCATTCAATATTTCAATACATGCCCAGTGTCACGCCTCTACCCTCGCCTGGGCGAAGATAGGGGGGACGACACGGGATTGAGACCCACCCGTGACTTTAGTGGCCCACTTCTTATATAAATCCATAAGGAAATCAATATTTTAATACCACCACCTTGGTGGTGTTTAACTGACTTATACATATTCTTGAGTCCCATTTACTTGTACATAAACCAATCCACTATTACAAAAAAAAAAAACTTTTACATATACATTACAAAACATAAACAAAAACCTACATCAGGTGGACTTCTATTGTTGCGTTGGCCCTGGCTGATGCAGAACGCCACGAATGTCCTCTTCGGTACCTACACGGATTGTAGCATCTCTTATTTGATACGACCCAATTGGCGAGTCCGAACCGAATTTGGGATGCTCTGTTACTAATTACTTGTGACGCCCCCATTTTGGGGCTCTGATACCACTATAAACTTAGAACTTTAAGCTTTTTCCTTAATATAATGCTAAACATTTAACTTGTACTATATTATGTAGCAATGGATTACAAAATATTTATACAAGTTCCATAGATGGAAATGTTCAACATTTACCATATTTACATAACAATACTTATACAAAAATAGACCAAAAGGTCTTCCAGTGGGCACCTACTGATGTGTTGGCCTTGGTTGTCATGGAATATCCCACTTCTCACCCTCAGCCTTCCCTCGTACCTACACTGATGAACACTCCTGCAGTTGCTTATAGCTTAGCTGAATTATTACATGGATGACTCCCACAGTGGTCATCACACCTTACACATATACATATACATATAACAAATATAACCTTTACACATACTTATCCATTTTTCATATCTACTTTTTCTTAACATGTTTCCTTTCTTATCATATTTCATATACTTTTCAAGTCGTTTTTACATTTTACTTTTGTTCTTGTAACTGTATTGTAACTATATATTATCATCGCATAGCAGTGCTATGCTTCTCATATCATGTCATATGCTATATACATTTCATTTACATATACTTGTTATTTTCTTTTATGTTTAATGCTTGCAAATACCTTAGAAGCGGATATGGGAAATAATCAGATAAAAATTCAAGGTACTATCATCGCACGCGACAAAGGATCTCTATCTCGTATGCACCGAAGGTACTATCATTGTACGAGAGCGCTGATCTCTCGGTGTGATGACCTAAACTAGCCGCTTATAATGATCCAAACGGGATCTATGTCATCGACCCAAATGGGGTCTCGATATTTGTAAACTGTATGCTGCAACAATTGTGTCCTTATAGGCACGCCTATCTATCCAACTACCCTGGCCATAGGCAAAGTAATCAACTTATTATAGTTTTCTTATTAATTCATATTGGGTGCAAGATATCTCCTATACATGAATAACTACTGTTATCATGTATACTTATGAGATATTCATTATCAAATAATCTCTTATACTTGTTAAACTGTACTTTTTCCTATAACAAAATCATATGTGTATTCTCTTTAGCTTTCATATATCAAATAATATATCTCTTATAAACATTTAATTATGCTCTTTCATATAACCAACTTATACACCTACTTGTACTTATAGGAGACTCTTGTCCTATAATTACTTTCTTATCATAAGGCATTGGCAAGGTACGGTATAATTTTTCCTTTACCTTTTTAACATGAATGGACCCTCATATACACTTATAGGGTCCTCATTAATCCAATAGACAAGTCCTCAGAAGGACGGAATAACGAATAAACAAAACACATAAATTTCTCAGAAAGAGGAATAAGAGTTTCGCTTCACTACAAACCCGAGAGTAGCCACTTCTTCCCGACCACGCCGCGGCGAAGGAACCTTCACACAAATAAGGTGTAATCTTTCGTCATTACTTGGGTCACTACGCCATTGCATAGGACCCCCGACATTTTGCCCGGATTTTACTATTTTTTTTCATTTTTCTACCAATCTAACCAAAAACACAATAAAACTTATGTATTCTCTAGAAAAAAACGTCTCCTAAGTGAGTTCTAACTCAACCCACACCAAACATAGAGATTACTTAGGGTTTTTCTAAACCCAATATCAAATTCTTGGAAGTTAGGTTAACTTCCTATGACCCAAACATGTATCTATACAAAGTTCTATACATTCCATACAAAATCTATACCAAAACTATGAAATTCCATACACAAATTCCATACCTTTTTGGCTCTTTCTCTTCCTTCCTCTTCACGTTTTTGTCCTCTTCCTTAGACCAAAAATGAGATATTTTTGATGCTAAAATAAGGCCATGTTTGGCCTTATACATTTTTGCCTTCTTTTCCATTTTTTTTATTTAAGTCCTTCATTTCTCTACTATTCTCATTTTAACTTTTCAAAATTCTACTTTGGCATATGAACTTATTATATTATGACCCTTGGGTCCTAAATTGGTAAATGATCAATTTACCCTTGTCTTTTGTATCAAGTTCGGGTTTTACTTATTTTATTTTCAGCCTTATTTTATTCCTGAAAAATATAAGTTTGCTTTTATTATACCCGAAACATGTTATAAACTGTCAAGGTATAATTTGGGGTGTTACACAGATGAAACACCCGTGCTAAGCTTATAACTTAGTGGGAAGTAGATATGACCACTTGAAGTGGTCCACATATACAGAATACATATATCATAAATCATATGTCAGAGTTTACGTATACAAGATTCTAGTAACAATGCTTATATACATAATTCTCGACCCGGAACTTTCACTGTGAGGGAGTTAAGAACGTATATCATATACAAGTGACTACCCGAGGTACACATAGTAACATTATGTAATCGATTTCTTATGCTTACTTCATTTATCATCTATATTTTATCATTTAATTTCATGTATCTTATTATTCCTGCATAACATATAAATATTTGCCTGCATAGACCTCTAATATTGAATGAGGACACAATGCAATAAGTACCCGAAGGTACGGTATGATATCAACGTAACGTGTCGCTTCAATGCACGTATGTCGTAGCACTAGTAGGAGTGCCAAAGTACCGACGTAACGCCCCGCCCCATGTAACAAGTGCCGTGAGCACCATGAGTGCCGGGGCATCATCAAAGACGTGCCTACCCACGTGAACAAAAAGTGTCAGAGACTAGGAGAAGTGGCCAAGGTTCTATCGTAGACGTGCCCGCCCACATAATGTAAGTGTCGAGCACCAGCGTGAGTGCCGAAGCATTGATTAGAACGTGCCTAGCCACATAAATGGTGTCATAAAGACCAGCGTGAGTGCCAAGCAATCGATCGAGACACTATTCATTCACTATTCGGTCTTAAGTAGGCATACAATTATATGTATTTTAGAACTCGTTTTATCAATCTTAATCCCATTAGTAATTGAGGGCAAGAAATAATGTTTGCCAAACGACTGGATCGCTTCGCCGAGGCGATGAGGTATAGAATATTTTTCTTATAACTTTTTTACTTGTACGAATCCTTTCATTCACTTATTAGGGTCATCATTAATCCAGTGGATAATTGTTAGAATTAACTTAAAGAGTAGGAACTAAAATGTAATCCTTACTGTGCACGCCAGCAGACCGTAAAATCTGTAAAACCTTGTCTGGTTCTAGGCTGCGAGCCTCCGCCTAGGGCTGACTCTACTTAGGGCGAGGGGTGGGCAAACAGAATGGCCAGTTTTGAGCAATTTTCATTGGAATTTCCTTCCAAACCAAAAACCAACTCAACCCAAAACTCAAAATAAACCATAACACCCATCTCATTCCAATCAACCACATTTCTAGTAGGATTTTACCTACACAACTTAGATAAAAAGAAATTTATGGTAGTTCCATACCAAGGAGATGTTCCAAACTTATGTAGATTCCATACCTTGGCTTTCCTTCTCCTTCTTCCTTCTTCTTCTTCTCTTCTTCTCTTCTCTCTTTCTCTCTTCAAACCGTAAGCCCTAACCTTCACCAAGCGAAAAATGAGATTTTTGGTCTTATCCACCTTCTTAATGTTAAGGCCATGTTTGGCTAACCCATGTTTGCATTCTTTTCCCATTTTTGTTATTTAGTCCTTCATCTCTATTATTTACACTTGCAACCCAACTTATATAATTTTCACTTTATTATATAATCTTCCTAAATTATAACCCTTAGGTCCTGGATTGGTAAATTACTAATTTACCCTTAACTCTTATATTAATCTTATTTTGGCTTATTTTATTTTTGAAGATTATTTCATCTCGTAAAAAATATACATTTACTTTTATTATACCCAAAACATGTTATAAAACTGTTAGGGTATAATTTGGGGTGTTACACCCAGCATGCCAATCAATTGTGAAAAATGAGGTTATGCCATTGCTTTGCTTGAGGACAAACAAAATATTAAGTCTGGGGGAATTTGTTATGTGTGCTTTAGGTTAGCTTTTATTAGTGCAAAATATAGCATAATTCATAATTTTGATGCTAACTAAGAACCACTTTTAGGTATTTTCATGCCTAGCCCTCTTTCTAGGTGTATTTTGTAGAAACGAAGAAACAGGAGAGTTAAAAACTGCTTAATTGAAAGAAATGAAGAATCTGTGCATGGAAAAAGTTGTGGTCGCGACCACAGCCATTTATGGTCGCGACCACAACATTTTATCATCGCGACCACAAAGTGAATTGAAGAAGAACTTGTACAAAAAACGCTCGATGTGGTCGCGACCACAGTCGCAACCATGGATCCCTGTGTCAGCTTATTTTCAATGTGGTCATGACCATAGCCTTCCTCATGTATCAATAGTGAAGACAACATGTTCAGTGTGGTCGCAATAGCAACTGTAACTCTTATTTTGCAGTGTGGTCACGACCACAGGGTAGTTGTGGTCATGACCACAAGGTAGTTGTGGTCTTGACCACAGAGCAGTTGTGGTCACGACCACACGACGATTTGGCCATAATATTTATGTTTTTAGGCCTATTTTGGCCTAGTTTTCAAGGTGTATAAAAAGGGAATGTTCACTCATTTTTTGAAAGGTTGATAAAATAATAAAACAAAATTAATGAAAACAAGAATGATTTGTGAAAACAGGAGTAATCGACTAACAACAGGAGAAAAGAACTTAAGGAGGAATGAGAGTTGGTTATCTTCATTGATGTTTAAGGATTCATCTAGATAAGGCCCAGGATGAATGAATTACAACTTGAATTGGTCTGAGGAATCAGTAAAAGGATCCCACTTTCGTGTTCCCCCTTGTATTTTCTCGCACTAACCACCTATTCACAGTTACGTCCTTCTAGGTCGTTAGGGCAATACTTTTCTATGGAAATTTTCCTTGGGAACTCTATTGGTCATAGTTACGTCCTTGCAATAGAGTTACCCGAACTAAGTTCGGATTGGTCACAGTTACATTCTTGAAATCCTCACTTAATACATTTGGTGTCCCCTCCTAGTGAAATCCGCTTAGTACTAGACCTTTCTAATCCCTAAGCCTCTTTAACTAGGTTAATTCGAATCCCAGTTAATTGATTCATGCCTTAAGAAACTCAAAAGCTTTGTCCAAGCATCACTAAGGATACGTTAGTAAAAGAATCGAAGATCCAATTCTCAGCACAAATTAATTAATCAAAACCTTAGTATTCCAATGATCTAACATCAAACACAACAAATCAAGTGTAAATTAACCAACCAACTAAATATTAGATGAATGAAACACCAAATCTGATAACCAACCCTATAAATGATTAGCCTAACATTTCAGCCATTAAAATCCACAAAATCATGTTGTTGACAAACGCAAAACTATAGAAATTAAAGAAAAAGAAGAGATAGAAATACAAAATAGGGTTTAAATTGCAAATGACTTCAATCTTCAACTCCAAGCTGAAATCCACACTCTATAAGGTTGTTTTTCCAGCAATAATCGATTATAAGCCAAGTTGTCCACAAATACAAACCTAAATCTAACAAATCTACAAAATCTAACCCTAGAAAATGGAACAAAACTTCAAAAGAGAAAACCCTAGAGAAGGGTCTCCTCTCTAAAATTTTGAACCCTAGAAAAGGCACAGATCCTTAAATACCCCTAAAAATGGTTGCAACAAGCCCAAATGGAAATAAGCCATTGAACGCTGTACGATTATGATCAGAATGGTTTGCAATCGCGACCTCACCAAGAAATGGAATTCACAATTGCAGGAATAAGAGCCTACAATAGCGACCCTAGGTCACGCCCTCACCGAATGTTGGAAAAAACAGTTTCTGGCATAAGGACCTGTGGTCGCGACCCAAGGTTGCGAGTACTGCATCAAGAGTTAGTCTCCTCAGTAGTTGGTAGAACTATCTACACCGTGGACCTGAGCTGTAACTTTGTCACATTGGCTCAAGATAGGGCTTCGCGAATGCGAATCTCACCGCATGTTAGCTACGTAAGACTTCTTCCTCTTTTGCTCTGCATTCATGATTGTGGTCATTTGAGGTCACAACCGTGAATGCTTCACTTCACAACTTGTTCAATTCTCGCCCAAATTGCTTGCTTTTCGTCTCATTTTCTTTGTTTTTGCATAATACACAATTATAGGGGGTTAGACATGAAAATAACTAAAATGAGTGCTTAGTTAGCATCAAAATAATGAATAATGCTATATTTTTCACTAATAAACACTAACCTAAGGTACACCTAACAAATACCCCCAAACTTAGTATTTTGCTTGTCCTCAAGCAAAGCAATTACATACTTGCCTTATTCAAAACTAACAAAAATGTTGAACATCAAATTAGGATATTAAATGATAATTTGCCTCAAGGATCTAACCTTCATACAACACAAAGAAAACTTTGAGATAGTGTTTTTAAGGAAATAATAGAATAACCATAAGTTGAACAACCTAAACCAAAGTTCTCAAGTGTGTGTGTGAAGTCCTCCCCCTTAAGCCAAATTTAGTTCGGATGGAATTAGATGAGCAAGAGTGTAATGGGGATCTCTTACTTACATGGTGAGTGTGTAAGACTCCATATGCTTGTTGGGCATATCCCTCTCTACTAATGTAGGCTATACACAACTCTTAGGATCAATTAGGTCTTTAAAATCTTGTAGTGTATGGCTTAGGTAAGGGTACTTAAATAAGTCATTTAGGCTTTAGTTTACCCAAAACATACACATTTTCCTTTTTTCTTTACTTGTTGGTCATCCTATAGCATATTGCCTTCCTTTTCAATTAAACCTCTTAAGCATCCCCCCAAACTTAGCTTATTGCATCTTTTTCATCACATAGATCCCCTAAACTTGCATGATTTTCACCATCTTCACAAGAACACCAAGAGCATTATTTTTCTGGATTACAAGGCATGGAGTAGTGCAATGTTCAACCTCTTTAAGCTTTCTACTTACCCCATGTAGCAAGCTTTAGGTTAGTAACTCCTAGACCAGTTGGCCTTAGAGTACTAAGTATAGAACACCCCTAAGAACTTAATTGCTTAAGGTAAGAAGGCTACTAGCCAAACTTACTCCTCCTTGCTTTATTCTTCTTCTTCTATCTTTTTCTTCCTTTTTCTACCCCGAACCTCCTTTGTTCACATTCAAAGCACCAGACTTGTGGCTCTAAGCCTATTGGCACTTTCAAAAGACCAGACTTGTGGCTCTAATCTTGTTGGCACTTTCGAAAGACAAGACATGTGGCTCTAAGCCTACTAGCACTTTCAAAAGACCAGACTTGTGGCTCTAAGCCTGCTGACACTTCAAAAGACTAGACTTGTGGATCTAAGCTTGCTAGCACTTTCAAAATACCATACTTATGGCTCTAAGCTTGCTGGCACTTTCAAAAGACCAGACTTGTGGCTCTATGCCTACTGGCACTTTCAAAATACCAGACTTGTGGCTCTAAGCTTGCTAGAACTTTCAAAAGACCAAACGTGTGGCTCTAAGTGTATTGGAACTTTCAAAAGACAAGACTTTTGGCTCTAAGCCTACTGACACTTTCAAAAGACTAGACTTATGGCTCTAAGCCTACTGGCACTTTCAAAAGACCAAATTTATGGTTCTAAGTCTACTAGCACTTTCAAAAGACTAGACGTGTGTCTCTAAGCCTGTTGGCACTTTCAAAAGACCAGACTTGTGACTCTAAGCCTGTTAGCACTTTCAAAAGACTAGACATGTGGATCTAAGTCTATTGGCACTTTCAAAAGACGAAACTTGTGGCTCTAAGCCTGCTGGCACTTACTTTCAAAAGACCATACTTGTGACTCTAAGCCTGCCGACACTTTTAAAAGACCATACTTGTAACTCTAAGCCTGCGTGCACTTTGAAAAGACCAGACGTGTGGCTCTAAGTCTGTTGGCACTTTCAAAAGACCAGACTTTTGGTTCTTAGCTTGTTGGAACTTTCAAAAGATTAGACTTGTGGCTTTAAGCCTGCTGGCACTTTCAAAAGACTAGACTTGTGGCTTTAAGCATGCTGACACTTTCAAAAGACTAGACTTGTGGCTCTAAGCCTATTGACACTTTCAAAAGACCAAACTTGTGGCTCCAAGCCTATTGAGACTTTCAAAAGACCATATGTGGCTCTAGGCTTGCTGGCAATTTCACAATACCAGACATGGTCCTTAGCCTGCTTGTACACGCCTAAGCATTGTCACGCTCGGATTCGATCCGACCCGAATGGCGGATCAGAACCGGGTCCGGGGCGCGAGACTATGTACTGGAACTCTCATTGACCGTTTCTTCTCGTGAGTCGAACTTGTAATTGTGGTATACAAACAATTTCACAACAGTAAAACATTTACATAGACAAAAGAACTACCACCGGAATGGTGTCCATCAAAATGTTTACACATATACTAAGTCCCATTTATTGATACAACTACTTATACATGCACATGTCTAATACAAACATCAGAGATCGCGGAAACAGTGTTGGTGAGCACCTATCTCTGAGATGACCCAGACCGCTGTGGAATGTCCCACCTCTTGCCTCCTTCAGTACCTACACTCATGATTGAACACCCGTGCTAAGCTTTAATACGCCAGCGGGAACATATAAACAGGGACGACTAATAAATAATAATCGTCAATCTTTTTACATTTACCTTCCCTTATGCATACAATCTAAACCTATTCTTATCCGACTCTAACTCATATCATATTACACTGTGAGGTTTCCATCCTTTTCGTATTCCAAATCATTATCATGCCTGCATTACTCCATGTGTCATGTCTTTTACAGTTGTAATTATATCTTCTTACATGTAAGGACGGGGTCATATCATATTCAGAGCAAACTTATACATATACAATGGCAAATCGGAACAGGTTAGAGTCATATCAAATACATATAGGGTCAAATCAGACTTATACATATACATATACCGGGTTCATACACATTCAGAACATATCCAAAAACAAACAGATTTTATATCATAATCATATTCAGACTTATACATATTCATGTCAAGGCATCCGATTCGTCTCTTTTACATGTTTCATGACTTTCTCGGGTTTTCAGGTCGTGTTCCTATTCATGTCATTTACATAATTCTGTCTACTTGTACCTTGTGACTTTTAACATAATTCTTACATCTCCCATAGGAGTATAGAGCCTATACAGAGATACCTGTATATACAATAAGAGCTTTTAGAGGAATTCCTTTCTTGTTATTCATTATTCAAATTTTACATGGTTTATGTTCCATGGCTTTATTATAAAAATCGGAACATATTCTTATGCGAAGGTACCCGTAGGTTCATACTAGTTCATATCTCCTGAAGGACACATATTTGTACTTATATCAGATTCATATACTTATACAGGAATACTTATACACGTACTTGTCCTTATCACAGACATATACGTATCAAATCTCCTGTAGGAGTTATAAAGCATCTATGTGTACGGAGGTACCCTTAAGTACTATAGAAATTAGACTTATACTGATGTGAGTTTTGACTTATACTCTATTTGCAGTTTACACTCTGTCTGGAGGTACTGTGAGGTTCTACATGCATTCATTATACCTGAGGTACCAGGTTCTACAATAGTATTCATTATGTACGGAGGCAATCTCGTAGGTACTACTGGACTTATACTTATATTGAAGGTAATCCTATACTTATATTACCGATACGAAAGTACCCGTAGGTATTACAAAGATTTTACTTGTACAAAAGTACCCGTAGGTACTACAGAACAGATTCAAAGGTACCTGTAGGTACATTCAGATCTTTACCATATTCATTTCTTTACTCTTATTCTTTATTCAGAGTCTTATCATATAACTGTTTGACTACCCAGACCAATCATAAGAAATGAGTAGGACACAACATAATAAGTACCCAAAGGTAAAATATAGTATTGAGATGCCGTAGCACTAGCGTGAGTGCCAAGACCGATCGAACGTGCTCGCCCACGTGAATGTAAGTGTCATAACATTCAGCAGAGTGCCGGGCATTAATCGAATCGCGCTCGCCCACATAACGTAAGTGTCGTAGCACCAGCGTGGAGTGCCGGTTAATCGACGTAACATGTCTACCACGCAATGTATGTCGTGAGCACCAGCGTGAGTGCCGAAACACCGATCGTAATGTCCACTCATTCATTCTACCCTAGGTAGTCATACTATCATATGTCTTTTTAGAACTCATAACCTATCTTAATCACATTCCTCGGGTTCATGACATATTGCCTCTTCATGTTCATGTTCATGTTTCCAGCCACATGTTTCTATATCATATTCATGTTTCATGAACACATCTATACATATTGCATTTCCTATATTTTTCTTTGTTTCATGCCTATTACATATGACATTTCATACTTTGCATAAGATGATGTCTATGTATTCACACATCATTCATGTATTCTTGTTCCTCTATGTCTACTTTACTTAGAAATTGGAATCATTCCATTTAATCATCTGAATCAAGTTATGGCATTTTCATGCCAAACTAGTTATTTTGCCCATTTTACACTAGGAACAGTTTGAAATACCCATTTTCAGGGGTCTTAACTCCATATCTGACACTAGTTCTTTGTATTCCTTTGAAGCTAAGATGCTAAGGGTTCTTCTCCAAATGGAATCACCCAAATTGGAGCACCGCAACTCAAGATATGTCCTAAACAACCGGGACTACTCTATGTTCTAAACTAAACCAGAATTTACTAACATGTTTCCACTTTGAGTGAATTCTGGGCCAAATAGAGTCGAATCAAGGTACCTATTTCCTGTGAGGATTTGTTCTCCTTGAAGTCTAGTTTAACCAGCCACTTGAATAATTCAACTCGGATAAGAAATGACCAAGTTATGGTAAAAATATTTCAACATCGGGTTCAAAATATAATATTGGGTACCTGATCAAAATTCGGCATTCCATCAATGATAGGAACACTTATGGCATTAGAACCACTGCTTGGTACCAGCATTCACCCTCGAAATGCCCAGAAATGGTGGTTTTTCTCCCATTTTTCTATATTTTTTTACCCAAACTGTCTCAATACTCAATACACACATCAAAACCACTCTATATCCATCTTGTAACCTCTATTCTACTCAATTCATCTTTCAAATACTTATCTTACTTCAAAAACCTTTCATGAATTACTCACAAAACAACTCTAATATGGGTCATAACCCATACACAAACCAAACATAAGGATTAGTTAGGGTTTGTTCTAACTAAAACTCCATTACTTTGCAATTAAACCATGAATCCAACCTCAAAGGAGGATTCCATACTCTTGATTCTATACAAGAATTCATTCTAGGGTTAGGTTTCTTACAACCCACAACCCAAAAACATGTATCCATACAAGAAATCTAAGTAATCCATACTAAATGTTAGATTCCATACCTTTTTGCTCTTCCTTTCTTCTTCTCTTCTCTTCTTCTTCTCCCCTTCTCTTCTCTTCTCTTCTCTTCTCTACGTTTTTGGTCTCTAAAAAATGAGAGACCAATTAACCTTATCCATATTTATGCCTCTCATATCCTCAAGTGGTAAATGACTAATTTACCCTTGGCTTTATTATTAATTCCGGGTCTCTCGTTTTATTTTCAAACAATTCCATTTAGTTTTTAATAAACCCTAAACAAGTCCAAAACCGCTAAGGTATATATTTCTGGTGTTAAGGGGCATGTCAGCGCCTTAGCTTCTCCGCTAAGGCCGGAGCCTAAAAAGGGTACCTAGCCTACTGACCCAAGTGCGTACCCTAGTAGCTACTAGCTTTTAACCTTGACGTCTCTAAAGCAACAATCCTAGCCCGAATTTGTTTAATAAAAAAAAAGTCGTTTGTACAAAGAATACTAAAAGTTATATCTCACAAATACGCCAATGACTTCATTAGTTACATGATGATATATGTCCAAGTGGCCATACTAGGCCCATTACAAAAAAAATGAGAAAGTGAAAGAAAAGAGGAACTGATGTCTGATTAAATCCCCAAAGGGGGCACTTCTGTGTGGCTCCCTCTATTGCCTCTCTATGATGCACCCTATTACCATGGTCGCATGATGTTAGGACAGGGGGCACTAAGGCCTCAAAAGAACTCGATAAAAGGGTCACAGAGCTCGCATACCATTCGAACCTCCGGTTACCTACAGATGTTTGCTTGAACACATAGCATCCATAGCCATGGGCGAAAAACAGCTCTAGAGCCTTTTGGTAGTCTTCCTTCATGGCTTCTTTATCTTTTCCAGTTCACAAAAGCAAAGAAGAAAAGAAATCGCAACAGGTGAAAGACTGTGTGGAATAATGAAAGAGGCAACATTTGGAGTTTCACCCCTATATATAGGGGTGAAATGTCAACAGGAGCATTAAATGCAATCGCTGGGGACATCATACATCAAGTGCATACACTGGGACATGTGCTTACTCACACTAGCTTAGACCCAACACTCTTCACCTTCTGGTGCATTTGATGTGTGCATTAATTTTCCAGTATTTCCCAACCTTCCACACTTGAGATTTAAAACACAATATTTTCCCCAACTGAAAAAACAAAAAGTTCCAGTTTGAGAAAAGGGAGGCATTGTGAGTACCATAGTCTTTAGACCAACTACTCAAAGTTCAAGCTAAAGACACACTACTCAAAATCTGAACTCCAAAATTTTTTTGAAACAACTAAACGACTTAAAAGAATTATTTCAAGAGTGCATTCAAGATATTTTTCAAAATCTGCACTTAATAAAAATTTCAAATCAGCCGAACAACTTTAGAAGAAAATTTTCAAGAGTGTATTAAGATATTTTTCGAAATCTTCACTCCATAAATTTTTCAAAATAGACAAACGACTTTAGAAGCATTTTTCCGAGAGTGCATTTGAGATTCTTTTCAAAACTTATACTTAGAAAATTTTTGAAATAGTCGAGTGACATCATAAAATATTTTTAGAGAATGCAGTCAGGATTTGTTTTTGAAAATTTACACTCGAGAAAAGTTTTGAATAGAATCAAAGAAATTTCACTCGCATCAAGGAAAGTCGATAAATTTTACCTAAGATGTTCTCATTCAAGAAGAAAATTGGTATCAAGGACTATATTGTAAAGAAAGTCAAGAAAGTTAATGGATTACATATCGATAGCAGTGCTAAGGAAACTGGCGGCGACGTCAATGATTCGAAGATGAACAAAGAAATCTTCGACGATGGGAGCAACATCGACGAAACAAAAAGCAATAGCAGTTTCATCAACGAGAAGAGATCGAGCAACACGATCTATGGCAACACAAGAAGAACATTAGCAGTGTCGACCCTTTTTAGACCAGCACCGACCACGAAGAATGGCAGCATAGTAGTTGATGAGACTAGCGAAGGTGGAAACTGAAAATGGTAAAAATCAAATCTTGGAGAAGAAGCAATGGCGTCGTCAGTGAAGAGATCGACAACGTCAAGCTAAGATCAACTGTGGGATAAGTCTAAGCAACGACGCTATCTCTTATGGGTGGTGGTACAGCGAGTAACCGAGATAAGGAACTAGTGGATCATATCGTGGCAAATGCTCTTCGACGGCGAGGATGGAGAAGAAAGAAGATGAAGAAGGAAGGGAAAAGTTTCCATTTTCCAAACCAAAAGGAGTTGTTTTTCCTTTCTCCAAACCAAAAGGGGTTGTTTTGGAAAATGAAAACATATTCTTTCAAGGAAAGAGAGAAAATTATCATAGGTTGCTTAGAGAAGAAGTCGGATGATTATTCTTTGGAGGTATAGTATTCTTTTAAGGAGGGAAGAACAAAGATTGAGGTCTGGAATCCTGTTGACGTGTGGGAACTTTCTCTTAGGGAATCAATAATTGTCTTCTCATTTGATACGATTTGGCTCGTTCTTGCCATTGGAATTCCACATCATAGGCTGAGAGTTGAACTTTGGGTCTCATGATTGGAAATAAGCCTAGAATAATCTTTTTTGGAGCTTTAATTATACATACAATATAGCCCTCCAACATAGTATGCAAATTACCAGACTCCTCAAATTAAAATTTGGCCTGATCTAGTATTGAGTTAGGCTTAAGCCCAAGCCCATGAGTAAAAGTCCAAATAAAAAGGGGCTCATATCCATTTGAGTAAGTTCATAGAAAAAGTTCAGGTGTATTTTTTAAAATTTTAAATTTTTGGAAGTTAAACAAAACTTTTTCTCTAATATCAGAAGTGATAGAGAGGTGGGGCAGTTATGTGCAGAAGTGGAATTTCCTTGGGCAACAAGCCTCCCTAATGGAGACGTGGATAAATTCTTAAGGAACAAACTTCCCTAATAGAAGACGTAGATAGTGTCTTCAAAAAGTGGGGCGAGTAAAGAAAATTGAGATTTGGGTAGCAAATCAAAACGTCCATAAAATGAGCATAGGGGATCAAGAAAAGGGGGCCAAATAATTAACCAATCAATCAATCAATAAATCAATCAATCAAAATGTCAATCTACTTCAACAATTCCTAGATTTCAATCAGCTTTCATCAATTTCAGCACTTTATTTCCTAGTTTCAGCCAAGTTTCTATCAATTTTCCAATACAGTGTTATTTCATTCATTTATAGTGAAATTTAGAGTAGCATAGTCTTTAGACCCACTCACTCAATGGCCTAAGGCCCGTTTTGGCTCCAAGGCCCCCTACCGACGTGAAGCATTCCTAAGCCCACCGATCATATTAAAAACTATGGGGACTACTTAGACTTTAGTAATCCAAAAGCTTGTCTATAGCTAAAGGCGTTCTTCAATGGCCGCCTTCACTTCACTGCCTAAAGTTTCCTTTGTTCCCCAACGTACCATCATTCCGTATATGGCAAAGCTCGCTTATCGATAAATAGATAACACGGTAATGCGCAAGGATATTTAACCGCAAATTTAGTTTCCAAATCTCATAATTTCTGGAGAATAATCTTTGATAAGGAAGAATTAGTCCTTATAAGGGAAAATCAGTCCTAGATAAGGAAAAACATATTTATCATTAAAAATAGGATATTCCTTCCTGAGATATGAGGGAGATTCGACAACCATTTTCTATAAATAAGGGAAATCCCCCACAAGGGAGAGGTATGCAATTCCAATTGTGCGAACTTTCTTCTTCTTCCTCTCCATATTTTTGCTGACTTAATCATCGAAGAGGCGACTTGTCCACCGTCGCTGGAACGCCCTTTTTGTAGGTTCACATTGAGTCGATGCCCTGCAGGTCGACGATCACAGAATAATAAAATCCAATGCTTATCTCAAAGAATTATAACAATTTATTTCAAAGTTTCATTCAAGTCTTTCAATTTTCTAGCATTGTGTTATTTCATTAATTCATAGGGAAATCTAATATTTTCTTTAGCATTTAATTCATGCAATATTTCAATTTATATGACATTTTCTACTTTGATTCTAAGGAATTGTTAAGGGAACCAAAGAGCCTACATAGTTTGATTAGAAGCTTGATCTTACGAGCCATTATAATTTTGAAACCTTTTAATTACCTAGCAAGCCCGCACAACTATATCATGTCATACTTTTAGAGGATTTATCGTTACATCAAAAAAAAGAAAAAAAGAATGTTCTTTTTTCTTTTTTTTTCTTTTTCTTTGTGTATGATTTCAACTATTTCTCACATAGTGCCCTCCTTTATTACAACTACTTAAACTATTACTCATTATATAAGACTTAATTTTGTTTATTAATCGCTTTTAAATCAAACATGGTTTTGAAGCCTTCTTTGATTTGATTGGAGAGGCATGTTGTTCTCCGCCCTGAGAGCATGCCACTTTTTACTGAAATATTTTTCCAAACTAAAGTTAATATTTTTACGACTACATTTATTTTCTAACTAGTAAAAGTTAAAATTTCAGGAAACAAAGAAATTTGCAATCAAAATAATATTTTCAAAAGTTTTAAAGTGATGATATTAAAATCTCTTAATTACTCATTTCTTAATTGATATTTAAATCATAGCTCACATCTAATTCATAAGAGAAAGTTTACATACAGTATGATATATAGAGTCATCTTTGATTATATACACATTTGAAATTATGAGCCTTGAGCTTAAAATAGATAATATTTATATAGTTGCAAGATGCATTTTTAATATAAATTAAAATTTATTATATTTTATTTAAAATTATTTATAGTTTAAAAAATGTAACTAAATAACCATTAAATGTCAATATACTTAAATTTCAATTATAGAGATGAAAGTCAGTGCGCGAGACATCCAATGGAGAGAAGAGTCTCGCGCTCGAAGCATAAATTGAACGATGATTACATTTTAATAAAGTCATTTAATTGTAAAAAAACACTAAGTATTCATTCAAGCATATTTCTCATTTTATATTCTTGAAAAGATAGAAAACTAGTATAACTCCCATGTTTTTTAAAATAAATAAATAAGCACTTTCTCATGTATAACTAGAGTGATAGAGTGTTTGATGTTTAAATAGACAAGGATATAAGGAGAAGATTTTCTCGTATTCGAATGCCATGAAAACAGTTTACTACAATGGAACTTAAATTGTTTAGCTATCAAAAAATAAATAAACAAGTTTTAAAATTTAAGGTAGTAAAAAATTTTCAACACTTTCTATAAAACAAAATTTTAAAATGATAACTTTTAAGATAAGACTAGAAAATTTCTTACATTACCGCTAGATGTGACCATTTATTTCAATTTCCAAAAGAAAAAAAGAAACGTATGCAAATTACAAAGCTCGCTATTTTAACGCCTAAATATATTTTCAAGTTGTTTATTCATAAATTTATCATTTCTATTGAAATTTTTTGTCTTAATTTTAAAAATAAATAAATATTTAATAATTTATCTTCTTATTTAATAAATAAAATGTTTTTCTGTTTATAATGGGTTTGTAAAGTTTTTATTGTCTGGGCTTGATTTATCCAATATGGACATGTGCTGTCTACTTTTTAGCCCATGTCGTCCTCTATCAAAAGAATGAATACCGGAGCTGTCCCGCGCCTTCTAGAGTTTTCGAGTCGCGAGTATACTCGGTATTTGCACTCGCTATTAACTCCCAGCTAACATCCGATCTCTCCAGATGGTTCTGTATCTTCTGAAGCACCAGGAACCACTACACACCAGATTGAAACTCACCCTCATCTTCCACTATAAATATCTGTCTGAACATTCAACAACCGTAGCAAAGAGAAACTTGCCCTTTCTGATAGCAACACAAGTTATTCCAATTCAGTCACTCCCCTGCGAAAATTTCTCAGAAAATGTCTCTGATTCCAAGCTTCTTCCGCGGCCGACGAAACAACACGTTCGACCTGTGGGATCCATTCCAGGACTTCCCATTCACCGAGGTGCCGGTTCCCGGAGCAGTGGCGTCGTTTGCGAACACTCGGATTGATTGAAGGAGACCCGAAGCCCACGTGTTCAAGGCGGATCTTCCAGGGTAAAGAAAGAGGAAGTGAAGGTGGAGGCTGGAGGAAGGGAGGACTTGCAGATCAGTGGAGATAGGTGGGCTTGGAGGAGGAGGATAAAAGAATGAGAAGTGGCACCGTGTGGGAGAGGAGCAGCGGCAAGTTCAGCGTGGCGGTTCAGGGTTGCCAGAGAATGTGAAAGGGATGAGGCAGGAAAGCTGCCATGGAGAATGGAGTTCTTACTGTTACCGTTCCCAAGGCAGAGGTCAAGAAACCTGATGTGAAGGCCATCGACATTTCTGGCTGAGAATTACATTTTTACTTGGATTTATAAGTGAATGAGGGTATAACTGGTGTTGATGGTTTTGTGGCTATTGTAGTGTCATGGTGATCAATTTAGTGCTGGTTATAGTTTTCGGTTAATAATAAAAGGAATATGAGATTTACTTGTATGTTGCTGGGATGGGCAGACTAGCCCAAGATTTAAGAAGTTAGATTACACACTTGTTTCCCTTGAAAATTTCCCTGTCATTTTGTGAATATCATCCAAGAAAAAGATGAAATTGGAGATAAAAAAGCACGATCACTTTAACCCAAAAAATCTTTTGACAACTTAACAATTGAAAGCATACAGTGTGTTGTCTCTAAAATTGGTTTATTCATTTTTTTATGGAGTATGTCTAAATATGTTGTGTCATTATAGTACTAAAATTTATTGAACTCCTCCCTTAGAATTTTATTATTGTTAATTCTTACCATATTTTTATATAAAAATTAAGTTACTTCGATACAATCTCATAGTTTGTCCTTTAGTTGTATCGGGACATCGTTTCATGTGTTATATCTTATTAGTACTTGAGTACGTACCAATACATCTAAGTAACTTGTTAAATGCATAGAAAATTCTCCTATAAAGATACCATCAATATTGTATTTTATGAGTAATTTAATCCTTCTACTCCTATTCCTTATAATCATGGATTTCCTTGTGGTCCCATTATATTTTTTTTATTGGTGTCTTCTTTTCATGTTTATAATACATCAATAAAAAATATATGTAAACTTGTTAATATATAGACAAATAAATATTCACATGTTATCATTTCTCGTCAAAATAAAAATTAGTACAAATATGTCCATATGAACTATATATCGCCAAATTTTGAGGTATGACAAATTGGTATCCTTGTCTTACTTGTCAAAATTCTATTAAATAAAATGATATGAGAAAAATCATGATGTCCAATATAAATGAGACTTACTAACAAAAATAATTAAATATCTAACTTGTAAAATTAATAGAGATGATGGAGTAACAATCTCAAATAACAAGTAAACATCTAACTAGTAAAAAATTCAAAATTTCAACATTGGTAAATCAATGACATAGTTGTAACTTTGTATTAGAAATAAGGTCCTACTTTAGTTACATAGAATATTTATATCGATCCAAAATCCTCACAATCTCCTTTGAATACATATGGTATCAGAGTCATCCATTGCATCAAACGA
>JAEQBH010008479.1:0-110210 GCA_016808115.1 Tetrastigma voinierianum | reverse complement strand
CATATATAATTAAAAGCAAAAATCAATCAGATATTGATATATAATAAATAAAATCAAATCTATAAGTATTAAGCAATAGAGATTCATTTATATTATCACTTGAATAATGTTTATTATTCACGGTTTCGTAGTGCGAATTATATATATTTACATTTGTGTATTCTTTATTTTTTAAATATAACAGAAATTATTTTTCTTTTAAAATAAATTATATAATTTTTTCTTTTATATATATATATATATTTCCTCTAATAAGTAAAAACTAAATAATTTTAAAAGAAATATAGAATTTTAGTACATTTAAATTTCAAAATAAAACATAAAAAAACTAATTTCTTTAATATTTTTTCTTTGTTCAGGAGTTTGCATGTATCTATAAATATTATTATTAATTATTTATGTTCTTGAAATAATATATTCAAAAAAAAAAAAAAAACTGCTTGAAATAAATAAATACGGATAGTTTCAATTTGAAATTGAATTAAATCAAATGTATTTTAATTTAACACCAACAAACACGTTCAATACATCAATATGAAAAAAAAAAACATAATTCTTATTATGAAAACAATATTGAAACATCAGCAAGCAGAACTTAAGTTGAATTAAAATAACACGTGGCTTTATCATCACTGCCTTTGGCATGTGATAAAAAGGAATTGCATAATTAGGGAGCCGGCCAAAGTTCAAAGACATATATATGATATGTACAGTACCCAGGGAGTATACAATATCTACAATGCGAAAAAAATACAAAATAAATTATTTCTTGTGTTAATAGAGCTTTGCGACTTTAGGTAAAAGGAAGCGTAAATTCTGTATTCTATCATGAATTTTGTGAAAAGTGAATCCAGCTAGCAGAAAACAATGAAGGAGGTGATTTGCAAGATGCTGATAGACATAAAAGAAGTGTGGCAGTGGCATTGTTTTTTGGGTGTGGGTTTACATCTGAAAGTGTCTAATCATGGTTTCCACAAAATTCGTAACAAGAGCTGGTGTTTGTTCATCCATCATAACTCCTCAAGCTTGGGTGGGCGGGAGTGGCGGCGACAGACTGGGAGATAGATATGCTGTGGGTGGTGGGTGCGGTGGGTTAGGGGAGAGACCCATTGCACAGACGTACGTATGTATCATTGCAAAGTATTGAAATGCCCTTTCATAATTTGGAATTATTTCTACAACTTTCGTTGCGTTCTGACTTTAACTTACAGCACCTTAAATGCCAGCAAATACAACATCAGCATGGATAATGTAGTGTTGATGAATCCATATGATGATGATGATGATGATCATGATGGTGGAGGACATAGGAGATAGAGGTGGAGGACGAGGGAGCTTTGTCTCTTATATATAATAATATTTTGAAAAAAAATAAAAAAAATCGTCAAACTAATGTCAATTTTAAAATAAAAATCGTCTTCGACGCATGATTTAGGGACATAAATAATGTCGGGAGATATAAATATTTTTAGGGACACTAGGAGTATGATGATTTTTTAATGTCTATAGTTCTAGTTTAGATAGAAGTAAGTTATTTCTTATCGAGACTCTTCCTATATCTCTGTTTTATTTTTTTTTTTAACAGTGAACGTTTTTATCATTTGAGGTAAATATCTTGTAATACTTGTTGGATTAATGCAATTTTTCACTGAAATTTATGAAAATTAAGGTGGTCGAAATATTTTTTGAAATGTCAATCATTGTATAGTTATAATTTTAAAGTTTAAAATCGTAATTATTACTTCTGATTCGTGTTAAGTATTATTATACAATTCAGTGATAGAGTTTTAAAAGGATTCGAAATATCGGCGTAGCGTAAAAGGAAGGAGTCTTAGGTTCGAGTTAAATTCTGGATCGCGCGTCACAGCTTATTACTTTTTCATGTTTGGGTACATGTAGTGATGATAGTTTTAAATAAAAAAGATATAAAGTCTCGAGTTCGAATCTTTAATAGAATAGTTTATATAATATTGTAATTAAAATGTTTAGTTAATTGGTCGACATTGATTATGTTTATGGCTTGTGATTATTTTGAAACCCAGCTGTATTTTTTAGGGATTATTTTTGGGACAAAAATGAGGAGAAGGAGTTGAGATTATTTATCATTCTCATTTCTGTGTACCCAATCCGCAGCCCACTCAGCTGGCGCCTGCTACTCTTGTGATCACGTCTGTCCTGTTTTTAACACACACCATCAATTATGCAAATCAGATTTGAGTATTACACACTCTTTAATGGTTACTATCCCAATCTTCTTTTGTCTCTGTTTTTTCGGATTCTTCTTCTATTCTCTCTATTTTGCATTGCATCATCGTGTATGGAATTTTATCTGTTCATTCGTCCAACAAGTACCCCACACCACTGTTGGAAAGGTTTTAAATTCATAATATATAAAGCCCTTCATAGGATAGAAAAGACACAGGATTTGGATTAAATTCCAGCCTCTAAGCCTGATCAGATCAAGGCCTGGCCATTTCTGACTCTAGGCCATATCCAAGAGTTAAATATATAATACAAGATTTTAATATTTAAAATGAGTATTCAAGTTTTCTTTGCTCCAATCTCTGTCGACAGACAACCAAAACTAAGGCACTTTATATTAAGTTTGTAGCAGTGATAAGGGAAGGCACCCTGAAGAAAACATATCAAATCAGGGAGCCGTGATGTTTTATTCTAACTCTTGAGTGCGTTGAGCTGGAAAAAGTGAGCCACCAAAAAGGTGACGAAAACGGGAGGCCTTGGGGCGGTGGTGTGGTAGTGGTGGTGGTGGTGGTGTTTGGGTTTTTGAGCTCAAAGAGCTTGTCATTTCTTGTATGTGATGCTGCTCCGGGATTGTTGAACTAACAGCATTCGATACTTACCTTGTCGCGGACTTGAAAAAAGTGACGTGTTCTACACCCCTCATGCGCATGTTACACCCTTCAAGTCTCCTTTTTGGAAGTCTTTGTACTGCCTTCTGCTGTGTAATCCCTGATCCAATTCTAGTCGTGTGAGCTTTATGTCACATCGCCACCAAAGGGCCCCAAGAGGTGTTGATCCTCCACGAAACGTGTTCGATTTTGATTTGAGTAAAGTAGGTGTAGACGATGAGGAGGCGGTGTGTAGAAAGTTGAGAGTCAGAGGCTTATACCAGGGAGACAAGCAAAACCTGAGCGCTGAAAAACCGCTAATGATGTGTGTATAGTAATGGCTTATATATTTAGAGCATACTTGATTTCCTTATCATTACGCCAGAAGTGGGTACTTTTGATCTGTTAAGCATACACCCACAGAACTATAACAAGTAGAAAAAAACAAACGGTGAAAAGACCAGACCGAGTATCCTCCAAATCGTACTGGCTGATTCACAGAAGGTACAACACCAATTTTCTTGATTTCTTCTTCTTCGTCTGCTTCTTCTTACCGCTCCAGGCTCTCATATGGGAGTTCAACTGAGTGTCTGTGTGGGGGCGCGTTTGGCTCTGCCAGATAAAGTGAACTGCAAGCTCCAGCTAAAATCTTTGAGTCTTTTTGATGCGATTTTGTAGGGTTTGATGTTAGATCGCTGCATGTTATGAAATTTTGGAACTGGGTTTTTAGTTTTTTGTAACTTCATCTGCGTTTTTCTACTGGATCTGATTTTGGAATTAGAGTTTCATGGTTAAGTTCTCATGAGTGTGGAAAATCTCTGGTTCATGCAACATGGTTGGAGTGAAGGGAGTGGATAAAGGTTTTGGATTCTATCTGTTGGGGTTTAGGATGCTTTGTTAGATCTCAATCCAAAAACAGGGGCTCGGCTCACAAAACAAAGAACAAAGAGAGGACCATTTGTCGTTATCCTCCATCCATATTGTCGGGGTTGCGCTTGATCTCGTCAATTTGTATCCCAGTGGAAACAAAAGAGGCGGCTGAATTTGGGTTTAAGGAGGAGGAGAAGACAAGCAAAGCAAAAGCCCAAGTATACTTTTCTTGACAATTTACAGTTCTTTCTTTCTATTACTTTATGAATGTCTTGAATGTGAGGATTTCTTGGAGAAGAGGCACTTGCAAATCGTTGTTGGTGGGTGAAATGTGGCCATGAGAGACCTATGTCAAATCAGCTCAAATGGCTGTCTCAAAAACACTATGAAGATGACTAAGGAGCCCGGATCAGACCGCCTGGACAGAAAAACAGAGTTTATGGACAATAACAACCTTCTACAACCGCCATATTAGCATTTCTTGTAACACTAACCCAAAGGCCCTAATGCCTTGAAATGGAGACAACTGTAAGGAACCCAGAACAATAAATCGATCCTGGAAGACAATGAGTGGCAGAACGCCTGGAGGCTGCAGATCAGCAGACCGGCGCTCAGTACTAGGTCGCCGGCGGGAACGAACCCAGATTCAAACAGGCCGAAGCCTCCGATATAGTAATTACTAAAGAGCCCCAATGCCCTCAAGAAACCATGTACAAATCAGCAGCGGAAGCGAACATCGGAGTATCATGGCTTCGCTCAGCGCCATACCGAGGATCTCTAGTCCTCCAGCGCCAGCGTGTATGCTGTCCTCCGGCAGCCGGCGGCTCCTGGGAGGCGTAATCACACTTCTGGCAGATTTGAGATGCTGTCTCCATCAGGAGCGTTCTTGCCAGCGCCAAACCACGCCCGGGTGCTGCCGGCCCGGTCTATCAGCCGGGTCAGGGCAAGTGGTGGGTGGAACCGTTGTGGGTGCGCTTATGGCCTCGGGCCCAGTGATTGTGATTGCTGCAACGTTTTCCCCGTGCCGCACCAGCGTTTGCCACTTGAAGACGAGCCAACAAGTGAAGGGGCTAAATTCCACGAAACATCGGGGGCGAATTCGGAGCTGATGGAACTTCAGCAGCCTCAATCTCTCATGGTTTTAGTCGATCCATCTTCCATGCCATGCCACGAAATATTTCCCCCAATCTTCTGGCCGGACTAACCAAAATGCCATGACATATTCTGGAGCTCCTCCTCATCACCTCCTTCTTACTTTAAAACTGAAAGAAAGAAGAAAGAAGATCAGAAGAAGACAGGAAAAGAGGGTTTTCTTAGTTTTGGTTTTCTTCAACTTGTTGTGCAAATATTGACCAGTTAATTGTATCAAACATAACAAGCTTGAATTAGAACTTTTTGACAACTTGGTTTTTCTTTATCTTTTTCTTCTTCCTTTGTGATTCTCATTCAACTAATAGTTTTTTATATGATCACAAACTATTGGGTGCCTTTGTTCTCCTTTCAACCTCTTTACTTGTAGGTTTATTATTCATTCTATATGTAGATGTAGGCAGAGAAGTAATTAGTCAGAAAGGAGGAAGAGGCAAAGAAAGAAAAGGCCGAAGACTGTGTCTTCTATTTAGTAAGCATAAATGATATTTCCTCCATTTCGTTATGTTCTATTTTCCGGGAAAGATTGAAAATTTGGTGCTTACCATGGGCGTAATATAATAAATTGTGAACATTGACTCTATTAGTTTGTGAGACTGATTAATGGCTGATCTTCACCATTTTGGGAGAGAGAGAGAGAGAGAAATACTGGTTTTGCTTCCTATTTATATTCCCAAAAATAGATCATCTCTCACTCCAAGTTGCATCTGGGTTTTGGGACATGTAAGGACATGTTTTCTCACATCATCAGCGGTACATCATGCATCATCACATGAAATCAAGTTAGGGTTGAGATTCATCCTGTATACTATTCCCACATATAGGTCAACAAATCAATACAAGTTGGTTGGAGCCCCATTTAATTGACTCTTGCTGTGCATGCTTTCACATCGCTGTGATTCATCCTGCAGTTCCCAAATGGGGTTATAGCAGTATCACCACATTCAGAAGCTGATTAGTAGGGGGCGAACATTTGGTAGGGCTTTAGGGTTTTATTTCACGGCTCTACCGCCCAAGGGCTGGAGAGGCATTCCTATGCCTAAATAAAGCAAATTGTCCTTCTATGAATATGTTTTTTTCTATATAGTAGACCATCTAGTACATATCTATAAGAAATAGTTAGATTTGAACCTCCTCTTTGTCATTACCTGTTAATATTATAATTTCTTCTACAGAATGATTATAATTTATGCCTCCATCAAAGGAGTGTTTCAATGATTATTGATGAAAATAAGGATTTCCAGTGTGTTTATGAACCTATATTGTATTTAGTCTTTTATGGTTTCGTGATTTACATTTCATTTATCGAATCTTCTATAGCAGGGATTTTGATGGTTGAGTATAAGTAGTTTATCTTTCATGATATTTTGTTTCCTCACTGAATTAAAGAAAAAAACTAGTCGTATGAAAATAAAGAAGTCATCAATTGCATTTGGGATTCCTCTCCATTTGTATGAGTAACATGAAATTAATTTGGACAACAACATTGTTTATTGGTTGTGCTAAATCAGGATCTGGTATTGTAGCTAAAGTCGTAACTATTATCTGGAAATAGTGACAAAAAGACTTATCCTATATATAGTTTGTTTATAATGTACAGAAAGGAAATGTAATCGTTGTGCATTTTATTGAATATGTCATTTGGTTTGGTTTAATATTGAGTTGAAATAGTTGTCGGCCTCTACCCGGCCATCTTTGTTCTATATTTATGGACAAAGTTGGTTGATGTAGGATAATCATAATAAATTTTAAGGTATTGAGTGATCATTAATGAAGCACGAACAAGTTATTAGAAAGAAGAATATGGATAAGGACCACACAATGTGGTTTAATGAATGTGTCATTTTGATGTATGATAGAATGTTACATGCAGTTATTAAACACATTGCTCCCTGGTTTGTATGTTAGGTAGCTAAACACATTATCTGGTTTATACGTTTGATGAACTAGTCGTGGCCTTGTTTGTTTCTCTTTCATAATAAAGGGTCAGTTTGATGTAAGCATTTGGCATTAATTTCCCTAGGTGGTTGGTGTTATCATTTATCTAAATTTGGACTGGAGTGGAAGATTGGTCATAGAATGTTTCCTCTGAAATTTGAATTCCCCTTCCCCACCTTCCCCCACCACACACACTCATAAAGTAGATTGAGAACTTGGATATGGTCAGGATGTAAATTGACCAAAAGAAACATCTAGGCTGATGATCACTTATTTTAGCGATTTCCTTTCGCATCCCTGATTTGGTAATGCATGCATTAACGAAACCCATTATTTTCATGTTACCCAGATTAGTGATAAAACATCAGTACTATTAGCATTTCCTAATACTTCAGGAGGGAATAAAGTTTATTATTTTTTTGCTGCTAGTTAGGGTTTGCAGTGCCAAATTGTTAACATAACTGATACATACATGTATGGGGTTCTCATGTAAGTAAGCTCTATGTATAACTTGTGTGTTCCTGAATCCGTATTGAACATGGATGATAATAGTTTATATCTCTCCCACAATGGTGTATGCAATTGTTTTGACTCCGGTGTTTCTGAATTATGCATGTATTATATCATGACTACACTTCCTCAACCTCTTGTGATATACTGAGTTGTGCTGTCCGAGCTTGGTCATCGTATTCCAATTTTGAGGCTTTGATTTTGTGCTGCATATGGTTACTTTGCATTAATACATACACCACTAAGTTTATCCATTGGACATCATTGACTTTGGTTATTATTCAAAAAAATATGGACTTTGGTTGTTGGCCTAAATCTGACTTAATGTCTGCTGTCAGAGTCAATGAAATGAATGATGATATCTGCCTAAGTGCATTATCATATTTCCATAAAACTTTTCTTTGCTTTGGTTCATGAAAGTCGACTAGGAAACTTTTCCCATGATGATGTGTCTCATATTCTTGACCCTACACACCTTCTCAGTTTCTAATTAGGTGTAGGGGTAAGACCTCCATTCAAATCTTTTTTTATTTTATTTATATTATTTGCTCCTTTTCCCCTTAAGCCACAGTGAACACAATCCCGAATCTGAATATAGATGGCAAGTTGGGAAAATCATTTTGGTTACTTGTAGTTCCTATAGAAAATATTTAAAAGAAAGAAAAAGAAAAATGTTACTCGTTTGATTGGCCTATAAAGACCCTAATGGAAATCAAATATAATTAAAATTGTATGGATGTTTAAATTTTCTAAATTATTTGATACAATTCTATTGATACAAAATAATTGAAATAAATTTGAAATTATATATATATATATATATATAATTTATTATTTTAAATCTATGCCTTCAATATTATTATTTTTCTTTTTACATTTCACCGCCACCTTGTTTTCTTTTATTCCTTCATTTGTTTCAGAACTTTCCACAACTATGATATACATGCTTTAGATTCAGTGTATTTGTTGTAGAGTTAGAGTCTAGATGAATAGTATGTATGTCATTCAACCATGCCTGCTGATTACTTCATTCATAAGCAGCATGGTTTAAGGAAGCTGCTGAATTGCTTAACAACAATTTTAAAAGCTTCTTGTTGGAGTACCATGAAGATGATGGAAAGAAAAATTAGCGATGATGTGGCAGCAAAGCTCAAACCATTCACTAACTTTGCAGATAAACAGGGATCATTCGTTCTCTACTTGTGATTATATATATGTTTACCCTCGAAAGCCGGTTATTACTGATCTTGGATGAATTGGACAGCTAAACTTCTGTAACTAGGAAACATTAAGGGGCTACCTTGTTCTGGCTGTCAAATTTTGTATAACCATTGCTGTGTGAAGTGATTGGATTTGCTTTTCTACCCTTATACTAATATATCTCATCCTTGCTTATGAAGAAAGAACCAAAATTAGTATAGATATAGGATGATTGTGTAATATCATGATGTCTGATCTTTTTTACAGTGTGAATTCCTCATGCACGACTAGCTGATCTGCTGATTTCTCAAATGAGGAGAATGTAATGTTTTGGACACTGAAATGCTCTTTTGCATGATGGATTAAGCATAGGAGACATGTGTGATTGAACATAGGGTATTTCCAAGAAAGTAGATTCATCACTCATGAAGTGTTGTGAAGCCGGATTGTTTCTATCATTCCTTTATGTTTCTTCTGCTGGCATGCCCATAGTGGTTCCAGCAGCCATGGCCTGTGTGATGTTGTCAACCATCAAGCCTTGTGGAGACCCTTTTGAGAATCCAAGTAGGTCCATGGCAAAATTAAGCTCAATCAATGGAAAAATAATATCATGTGGCCTGTTGTTTTATTCTTAGGTGCCTGTTTTCCATTTTGCTCTTCCGCATCAATGGCATGGCAATCCCCTAGATGCATAAGTCAATGTTTTGATCTTTAATAAAAAAAAAAACTTAAGGAATTGCCACTCTCTTTGTATGATTTCTCGATTTGAAACTAATGATCTATGAAAATGTCCTGTGTGCATCACCTGTGGTGAAGCTGCAGAAATTCTGTCTGCTTAACAATGAAAACACAAAAACAGATGGAATGCAATGGTTGAATGGAATATCTAATTCAATCTGGATGCTTTCATGCTTGGAGTTGGAGGAGGAGATGGGCTGCGTGGGAGTTTTCATCCTCTCATATTTTCATTGAGTTAATTTCATTAAAATTAATTTCTTATGATAAAATCTAACTATAGTAACTAATTATATTTATCTTTGAAAACAAAAATTGGGAGGATTTTGTTTCTTTGTTTTCTGTTAAGTAATTTGCTTTCTTGGCTTTTTACATCTAATTCTACTTTGAATATCATGACATGGTATTTTGTTTAATTAAACCTTTCCATACCTCAATACTCACACCCCTTACCACTTGTGGAACATATGCTTTAAGGGCTCCTTTCTCTTTTTTGAAAGGATATAAATTCATTGATTAAATGTAGAATCACGTTAGCGAACATTCGATACGGCGTAAGTATAAATCTTTTAAGCGCAATAAGATGTGTGACATCTTTGGTTAAAAAAGCATAACAAGCGAATTCAGTTGCCCTTACCAATACTATGATTAGTCTATGATATGTGTGAGGGGATTGATGATCATTTTTATTGGATCAGTCGTCAGTTGGATCGTAATAGTATAGAAACCCCCGACATTTAAATGACGAAGACGAAAACAGCGTGCTTAGTATTGTGAAACAGCGATGTAGTCGGTGAATTATCTGTGTGAAATCACGAATGGAAGGCGTATTGAAAAAGGTGAATCTGAAAAGAAAGAAGGGACGAAGTTTGAAAGAGCTGAGTTAGAGAGGAATGAGGAGGGATGAGAGAGAAGGAGAGGAAGAAGGAGGGGCGACCGCAATAGAAGAACTTCAAGCGGAGCGAGAGAAACGCTTTCAAGGCCTAGCCAGGAGTAGGAGGCCACTTTTTCAAGGCTCACTTTCTTAAGATGTTTGTTTTTCTATCCTTTACCTTTTCATAACTTATTATAAACATTTTTGTTTGCGATAGAAAAATCAAATGTTTTGATTCTCTAAGTAGAAGGAAGTAATACATGGTGTTTTTAACTTTGTAATAGCAATAAAAATGAGAAATGTATGAAAACAAATAATCCAATATTAAATATCATTAAATATTATTTAATTCTAAAATATCTATTTAAAATTAAGTGAAAAACGCTATCTTTTAAGTTTACATTTTAATTTGTATATTTTGAAATATTCATACGATTATCATGTAGTAAAAGAACCATAAATACTCCATATAAAAATATAATAAGCCAAAAAGTGAAAAGAAGAATATATAATAACCAGTTTTTATGACACCCAAAAGAAAAGGTATATGCTATATAGTTTTTTCCCAATAGAGAATGAAAAGGATGTATCAAAAAAAAATATTGAAAGCATGAGAGAGATAATAGATTTAAGATTTATTTAAATAAGAACAACCGTAAATAAAAAATTGTGTAGTTTGATATCAAAAATGATTCATTTTATAAAATAATATATATATACTTCTTTTAAAGAAATAATGTATTTAGTGTTTGTTTTTGCTTTTCATTTTTGATGTGTCCGATGTAACTCTACGATTTTAAAAATTAGCAGTATTTACCTATAGAGTTTTACCAGAGTTAATTAAAATCACATTTACTAATTAACGGTTTAAGGATAATGCAGTTTTTTTAAGGTTAATTTTTAGACGGTATTAATATAATTTTAAGGTTAATTTTCAAAGGCAATATATTTAAAAAAAATGAATTATTTTGGCTTTAGGCAAAATTGTGAAGGTGGATTAAAGAAATTATATATATTGGATGAATTTTAATTAAATATATGTATCATCATCACATTTAATTTTTAAGATTCAAGTTATTTAATGTAAAAATTAAAAACAAGATATTTTTGTATGCCATAAGCAGGTGGTAATAAGGATTCTATAGAGAATGCGAGATTATTACAGTAAATTCCTATGAATTTTATTTATTAATTATTTTATCCTTATTTGTATAGACTAATAATGATGCAGAAACCAACGTATTAAAATTTTAAAATTATGTCAACCCAAATTCTAGCTAGGCCAACAAATTTTTCTAAAATATGTTTGAAGCTAATTGTTCGGACGATTTTATTCATTTACTAATTATATCATAGTAAATGATTTTGTAAAGGGAATAAAAATCTTTGAGAATTTCTATATTTATGAAGCATTTGGTTTCTCAAATAAGAAAAATTTTGTCAGGTCTTTTCCCTGATAATTGTATTCTTAACATTCATGATAAAAACCTTAAAATATAGTTTAAATATGTTTATAATTTTTAGTTTTAAAATAATATGATTTACAAAAAAATCTTAACATGTGAACTAAGTAATGTTTAAAGCTAGTCTTCCCCAAAGCAGTGATTTGTGAATTATGATGAATTTTAACGAGCTTAAGCAGTGTCGCCAACCTGCAGTTTTAATTCATAAAGAAATTATTTGTCTCTTTATTCTTCTTTCATCATCTTTTTCTCAGCTAACCATTTCTTAGAAGCAGAGGGGTGATTTTGATAATTTTGGCGCTAAATCTGCCCATTTGCATCTTTATATATTTGGCCCTCAGACTAAAGTGATTATTTTACATAAATCTAAGTTTTACTTTTTGTTTTTTTTTTTTTGTAATTTTGTGCGATCGATTTGTTGTAATGTGTAGTTGGTAGAGCAGCCGGTTGCGATTGAGATAACAAAATATTTTATTAGACATATCTGTGAGTCGCAATTAAATGATATCTCTGGAATCTCGTAAGCATTCTGTGTCTGTTATCAGATTATCGAATGTGATGGTTTTGGTAGATTATTTATCTTGATGGCTTGAATATTGTCTGTTATCTGTAAAAAATTTGGCAAATTTGATTCAGTGAATCTTATTATTGAGGCTATAATTAATAAAATTATTTCCTCCTTTAAAAATCATAAAAAAAATTTAAAATAAAATGATAGTGTAAAAACTCTGATTTATTTTAAATTAGTAGTCACCAATCGTTTTAGATTTTGATGATGACTCATTGAGGAACACGATATTTTTTTCTAAAAACTTATTAGATTGGTATTTTTAAAGTATTATTTTGAGACAAAAACTCTCTGATTTTCTTCCTTCTCTCCCAAATGTTTGTATAACTATCTTTTAAGAGAACAAATAAATATTGAGAGAAGTATTTAAAAATATTCTATGTTATTATTATTTTTAACATATTAAATCTTTCTTACTATAATGTAATAAATTATCATGACTTGAACATGAATCATGCTACCTCTTTAGATGCTTTGCCCTTTTAGAAGCTTTGAGTATGTTGTATCCAAGCCAGTTAATATTTATGAACATACTTATTATTAAAAATATTAAAATAGAAAATAGGTATTGATAGGGTTTGGAAAATAGCGCGTAAAGCGCTTTCCTGCGTAGACACCGAGAAAGCAGGGGCCGTCAGTTGAGCAAGTTAAGCTTAGGTGGATTACTTGACTACGACGGGTTGGGCGCGATCTTAGAGAAGGATAGGCACAGAAACCGTGATCGAAGCCGGCCAAAGGTGGGTAGGCGAGACGGTGTGGGAAAGACAAATTAGGAGCAGACCAGAATAACTCAACCATATATTACTGTATGATTAGAAGCGAATCTTTGCCAAATCTGGAAGAAAATAATAACGGATCGTGTGGGTTAGGTCTCACCGATAGGAAGGAGGATTATCTGACAGGCAGGCTCATACATATCCTATCTATGAATCCAGTCTGGACTAAAAACAGAAATATCCGAAATGATGGAAAGACTCTGATGCAATCCAGTAGTGACCATCTCTCTTATCTCATGTAAGGCATTGCATCGATGGAAAGTGCCCGATTAACATATGCACTGTCTCTAAAATGGAATCTTTTCTCGAGAAGCAGGCTTAGGCACTTCAGCGAAGCTAATACGAGGCACAGCCCTCATGAAACCCCATTTTTACTTCTTTGCGAAGAGGGTGTATGAGCCGCGAATGCGCGACGTCACCTGGCGATCTACCTCGGCCTTACAATCCAGGCGCGCACATCCCGGCCCTCGGCGTCAGGTCGGCCAGCGACCATCGCTCCGGCGAGTTAGTTGAACGGCATCATCGGTTGTGCCGTCGTAGGACAGCAGTTCCTTTATAAATCTCGCGATTCTGGAATTCGCAAGTGGTATCAACGAACAAGCGAGAATGCGATCCGCAGGGATCACGGGATCGCGGGCGTGCGAGATAAGCGGACCTCTGCAGGCGATGGAAGCCAAATGCCTGAAGCGATACAAGCGGTGGAAGCGCCCGTCGTCGTCAGCGCTGATAGAAGAATTGGAACAACTTTCGCGGTTGACGTTCATGGGAATCGACGGTCAGTGAAGGCCGTGACCTTCCTCCCCACGAAGAAGCGACTCGTCGGAGCATTCCGAGTAAAGCGAAGCGAGTCGAGGCCGTCGAGGGGGCGCGGACCTGGTGGCCTGCGGAGGAAGAAATGTGAAACGTGCTCGAGGGCGGGTGCGACGGCTGTACATCTTCTCGACGGGAGCCGGGGAGAAGCCGATCATGGGAATGGGGGTTCGGGAGTGCTTGGCCTTCGGGAGCTCGGTCGTGTGAAGGGAGGTGGTTGGGCAGCCTGAGGACCTGTGGATACCTTGGTAAAACAAAGGCCCGAATCACCCTTCAAGTCGAGAAGGTGTTCGTTATCAGAAACTCGACAAAATTCGAGGCATACTACAGTGAACTCACAGTAATCAACTCTGATTGAATACCCGATCATTCGCCCGAGCGATCGACGAAAGCGCGGAAGCCCGCGCGAAGGCGAAAGCCGTGGCGAGGAGGTTGGCGAACTTCTCGGCGGGGGCGATTAAGCGAAGTAGAATATCAGTGGTTGGCCCACAATGTTGTACTTCGTCGAAAAAACAAATGGCGAGTGGCGACTGCGTATCGAACTTCAGCGGCGCGTAAATAAAGCGTGCCCAGAAGACTGACTGCTGCCCGAGATCGACCTCATTGTGGGCTTACCGCGGGTACGAACTTCGATTTTATGGATGCATTTTTCGGCTACAATCGGATCGGCCTTAGACCAGACGGTCAAGAACCTCTTTCATCAACTCGAGAACTTATTGTGCTCGTGCATTCTATTGGATTCAAGCGGGCGACTACGAAGGATTGAAGCGGAGTAAATGTTCCGAAGAAGCGAGATAGAGCGCCATTGCTAGGAGAGTATCACGACAAACAGCATGCTAGTAAAATCACCGCAGCCGATCTCATATTCGTCTCTAGGCGTTCGAATCTGAATTCTGACATGGCGAACCTGACCCGAATGCGCATGATGTCGGTCGGGAAATTTCTGGGCTTCACATAGTCAACCACGGGGAGTGAGGCAAATCGAACGAAATAAAGTGGTAACTCAGACATGCGTCGCCATGAGAATAAGGGAAGTCCGGTAGCGAAGGGGAAGGATTGCATTACTGGCCCAGGTTGTATCGAGGAAGCGGTGACGAGTGCGGTATATGTGAAGTCTTGAAGGCGCTGATGGACGAGAAGTGTGAACATTCTGACATTGTAAAAACATGCACAGGTTCCACCCGTTTGCTACAATAAGTCGGGAGGGGAGACTCCTCACTCAGCCAGCGTGTAGGACTTCTCGACTAGTGGTGCTGGTGGGAGACAAGGGCGAGTACAGCGCCACATTTACTGTTGTGGCTGAGCTCTGCAGAGGAGCGAGGAGAGTGTGCCAGGGATGGAGGGGTGTCGGCCTTTGTGGCTCTGGCCTGGAGCTGTGCCCACTGGCACCGGGGCTCGTACAGGCTGGGATCCCGACAGAATGTCGAATGAAACAAGTGTTGCGCAAGGCCGAAGCCTGGGAGGCTATTAGAGTGGCGTAGGTAAGCGGGCCACCACCAAATGTCGGTCTGTGAAGGGTGCCGCCAAAAGGACAGGTCGCGGTAGGCTTCGTCATGGAATTCACTCGACGAGGGCTTGCCACTCGGACCACTCGTAGAAAAGGACTGACCTCGATTTGGAAACTCTTTTGTAGATGGAGCTGAATCATGAGGAAGCGGACCAGTCTAGTCCCAACCTCAGGAAGGGATAGGTCAGTGAATCCTTTTCCAGTTGGGTTCCATGCTTCCCGACGAAGCCAGAGTGGGGGCGAAGTAATAGCGAGGCCTCGACCATACTTCCCATTCATTAGAGGTTGACCGGCTAAGAGAGGTATATAGTGACTCCCGGTGGTGGTCGGTGATAGAAGATACGAGGCCCGAAAGTGAAGCATGATGATTACATGCCTCGAGGTGCGTCTGACTAAAGAAGTTTGTGTTGGTTCAAGTCCCGAGCGTAATCCCAGGAGCGGAGTTCTCAGAGCGGGCTGCCTTGGCGAAGCTAGCCACGACCCTCACGGGAAGACCTCGTGGTCGGCGCTGTTGAATACTTGGTGACCCTCTGCTGCCTGATCCTTATAGCATGACGGTCACCGGTAGAGTCGATCTTGTGGATGGATCCCATTTGGAATTATATAATAGACGGAAGCCTCTCTGGGACGACGAAAGACAGCTTGAAATAAGGCCAATAGAATTCTGACCCGGGTTCACTAATCATAAAGGAAGCCTCTATGGCCAGTTTTCACCTTCCTTCAAATGCAGGCGTGTGCGGGAGAGGACACAGACGTCTTGAGAGGGTGCACGAGGGTGTATGCGGAGATAAATACTTGAAGACTCGGGCATTAGCGGGAAAAGTCTTAAGGCGGGGATACTGCGGCTGACCATACTCAGAGGATCTGGCCGGCCTAGTCGAAATCGGAGTCTGCCAGGGGCACGTAAAGGATCTCTCATGCCTCGTTAGAACCCTTAACATCGATCATGAGTCAGCCTTTCAATGATGGGGTTTTGGATATATTAGGACCCACGCCGTGGTAAGGGCCAGTCTGAGTCACTGTCGTCGCGGTGGATTAGCCCTTAGAGTGGGGCGGCCAGAGCCTTTAGCCACAATTACAAGGCAAAAGATCTTGTGATTTCGTGTAGCGAGCCATCATATGCGGGTTTGGCGTCAGGAGCCGGCGATCTCAGACAGCGGACCGGTTCGTGATGCTAAGTTCGAGGAGATTTTGTCTGGGGCTGGATTAAAGGTGTTACTGGAGTCGGCACAGCATCCACGATCAAATGGATGGTGTAGAATCCCAGATGGAACCCTTAAAGCGACCTTGAGACTAAGTTAGAGACCTTAAAGGGAGCGCTTGGGTGAATGCGCTCCACAGTCTTGTGGAGCTCTGGACTGACCTGGAGAACGTATCTTTCAGAGCCTGGGTGAGTGTTGCTGCTTGGCAGTGTGTAGCCCCCGTAGGTCGGAATCAAGTCCTCAGGGATCGGGTGTATGGAGGGCTAATGACCAGGCCTAACGTCTAAACTTAGAACTCTTGGGCCAGAGGCGACCAGGTTCAAAGCGTGGCGGAGGGAATATCAAAAGGAAAACCCAGTAGAATCTTATGAATGTAAAGAGTCATTGGGAGCTACTTGGCTCGAGGCGACTTGAGTCTTAAAGGCTCCTGCCCGGCGAGGAAGAATCAGTAGCGTGGAAAGCTGAGCCCCATTTGGGAAGGTCCACTGCATCGTATCAGGAGTCGTCACGAGACCGGGCAATTATGAACTTGAAAATAGAAGGGGAAAAGTCTTCTGCGGCATACATGGAATGCAGGAACATCTCGCAGATTTTTTACTAGTATCAGTTTTGTAAAGAGTTAAATAGTGCCTCTTCGGATCTTATGTGGCAGTGAAGCGTTCATTGATGGGTAATAAGCTTGGTTTTATATATATATGAATACGAGAAAAAGAATAGAGAAAGAAGATATGTAGACATAAAAGGAAAAGTTTTCTCTTAACATTTCAATTGAATCACATTCGATTCTGATCGGTGGTATCCTTGATTACATCTTGAAAGTATCGATGCAATGATTCACGAAAAAAAAAAAAGAACGAGATGGAAATAAATAGAAAAGTCGAGAAAGGTGGAAAAAAGAGGAGGAGGAAAGAAAGTAGGGTGATAGGGAGAAAAGAGGAATGAGAGAAGAGCCAGGGAATGAAAGAAAAATTTGAAGAAGAAAGAAGGAGGGTGATAGGGAGAGAAAGAGAAAAGAGAAGGGAGGAAGAAGAAGGAATAAAAGCAGGGAGAAGCTGACCTGAGAGATCGCCACCCACTCTCACGTCGTTCACTAGCAGCCCAAGGAACAACATCTTCCCATAAAGGGGAGGCCCCAGGGAAAAACCACTGACTTACATGGAAAACGATGTGACCCCGAATCTTAGGAAGAATCTCGTGAAGGCGATCAAAATTTGCGACTCTTCAGCTCTCCGCATGATTTGGGTTATGCGTCGAGGAAGCCGAAATATCTGAAAAAACAAGCCTCGCAATGATGAAGCGTATTTATAATAAGATCGGAGTATTGAAGTTTGTTCTGATAGTTTCAGTCTCATGCATCTATAGCATTAAGACGGCTGCAAGCACTAACCGAGAATTAAAAGGAAAATTAACTACGCGGCTGGCGTTTGGCATATCAAAACTCTTAACTAACGAAGCCGCCGCGCGGAGTGAGCATCTCACTTTGGCAAACTCTCCCCGCCAATGCGTCAGCGAAGCTCTGGCGATTCACTGTCTGAGCTACATTTTAATAGATGTCGCGATGGCAGGTCCACGTCGGCGTGACCCAGCGTCGAAGCGGCCTAAAATCTTCTACGCATACCGGCGGCCAGCGGTGATGTGGGGGTGGCAGAATCACTCACAGGTTGGGAATCGGTTCGGCTGAAACCAGTCGAGACGACCAGACGCGGCCCTTTCGATTGTGAAGCGAGGCGAGTCCCACTGCACGGTCGTTGCCCGAGGTCGGATAAAAACTCAGGACTGTGCACGAGGCCCACGGCGCGAGCCCTTGTTGCTCGGTGACGAGCGTGCCGCTGCGCAGTCCGTTACGAGGAGTTAGATCTGCCTCCATTTTACGTGCCACACGAGGCCCTTTGTGGCGGCCGGGCCATGGTACTCGATTTGGCGAGCTTCGTCACTGCGCGCAGTCCGCATTGCACGGTAGTCGGATCAAAATGCGGTCAAGTTATCTGCAGGCCGAACCACTTATTTGCTTTCGATTTGTGAGCGTACAGCGCGCCAGTCAGTACGAAGTCGGATCGATGGCGAGAATTTCTGGTGCCGCTGGTGCTTCTTTGCTAGACCATATTTGCTCGATTGCGACTGACCTTCCCGATCTGCTCTGCCTGGTCAATTTGCACGGGGGAGTCGGATCATTTCGAAATTTCGATTGCCACTCGTGACATGTCGCCACTCGGTACGGGCATGCGTTGGCGAGCTCGCTGCTCATACGAGCCGGCGCGACCTCGGGGAGTCGGACCCGGCTCATGCTGCATTGCCACTCGGTACACATCGCCCGCACCGGTACGGAACGCCACCATTGGCGAGCTCTTGCTTCTCGGATCACTCGGGCCAGAGCTTTGCCTCGACTATTCCATTCGCGGCTCGCCATCTCGAGATCACTCGGACCAGGCTACCTTTCCGTAATAAATCTGATGAGCTCTTCCTCTCGGATCATCCGGACGAGCTCTCTGCGTAATTCACGTTGTGAGCTCTTCCTCTCGATTCACGGGACCAGGCTCTACCCGTGACTTCACCTACGCGATATCTTCACCCTGAATCCTGCGGGCGAGCTCTACTGGCCGCTTTGGCGGCTCGCCTGGGTTGGCACGGCGACCTACGCGGCGACTCACCACTACGCGAAACTCTTCTGAGATCTCGGGGCGATCTGCTCGACTATTCACCGGCCCGAGCTCTTTCCTCTCGGTTCTGCTTGAGGGCGAGGCTACGCGTATTTGATTCATTGGCGACTCTTTAAGGATGCTGGGAAGAGGCTACGCACCCAGCTATTCCTGCAGACGAGCTCTTCGCCGATTCAACCCTACAGGATGTTTCTGCCGCGTGGCTCGTGGCAATGCCATATACCGAATCACTTTCCGGGCCCGAGCTCTACTCGGCTATTCTGCAGCGAGCGCTCTTCCTCTCGGTTTTGCTCCGGGCGAGCTCTATTATCAGCTATTCACCACAGCGAGAAACAACGCCGCCGAGTTCACTCGGCGGGTGACTCTGCGGCGACTCACATTATTGACTCCCTCTCGAATCCCGCACCCGAGCAGCGACTACTTTCGGCTATTCGCGTGGTGACGTGAGCCTGGCACCTCTCACGCGAATCACCGGGCGAAGCTCCTACGCGGCAGGCTGTTATGGCGGTAGCTCTTCTCTCGAATCCCCTTTCAGACGGCTGTCATTATTCACCACGGCGACTCTTATCTCGTTGAGGGACGACTCTGCGGGCCATTCACGATGACGAGCTCTACCCACCTGACCGTATTGGCGACCTACCCGAGACGGGGACCACATGACCTAGGGAATCAAGTCAAATCGGTAATAAAAATTCCCGGCCCGCCAAAAGGTCACGGCCGAATCGCCAGGTTGACGAAAGTAGAATCCACTTGACCCGAGGAATCCTCATCGCCACTTTCGGGCGCGAATCGTGTGAATGAAATACCGCACTGTTTTGGCGGCCTCGTCATTCTACACATCCATACCGTGTGAAACATAAAGACAGTCTCTGAGCCTTCTGCTTGAATAGCCCACGTGCGGCCAGTTCTGTGAGCTTGTTTAGAAACACGACCGAGACTCTCGGTCGGATCGGATTCAGAAGGAAGGCGTGGAATGCAGGCGGAGGCAAAATAACATAAAAAAAAAAGAATATTGATTGTGATGAGGCGTATATGTCTCGAGGCCTGAGGCTGAGAACAAAGACAAACAAGAGTATACATGAAGGAAAATTAGCAGAGAGTCTAAATCACGGGTGGGCGAGTCTGAGGATTTAGGCGTCGGCGGGAGGGTGGACGGAGAAGAGGGAAGTCGGCTTAGCGGGGCATTTTAGGATCTTGAGGAATATGTTTGTGGAGGAGAGAGATTCCTCTGCCTCCACCGTCACTAGGAAGGATCGAGTTGAAGTCTAAGTGCGCGCAAGCGTGGTATGCTCTTTGAAGGCGGGCTGGGAGAAGCCCGCCCCGGCGGCGGCTTGGTCTCTCGATCTTAGATAACCGTCCCTGAGCGACGAGAAATCTGGCGATGTAGGTCCGTACGATGTGACACTCCATCTTCAGCCGCTGTGGCTTACGGCCTCGGAGGCCTCAGAGTGAGCTACCCACTCTATAGCGACACCTTGACGCCGGGCTTCTCGATGATGCATCTAGGCTGCCTTGAGCTTATCACCAGTTCATAATATTGATGCCGCGAAGCTCCTCTTTGAAGGACTCATGACTCACCACCGGGATGAAATAAGTTCTTCCCTTATCATTTTGAAGCTAAATCTCTGCCCAGCGATTACAGCCGATATCGGTCTGACCCGAAATGATCTTGCCTTGACGCCAACTTCCGCGCCAGAACCTCACGGCCTTTCAATAGCGTGGTATTACGAGCCGTCCTTTATACTTGCCTTGAAACAAGGGCGACATAGTGTGTGCCTTAAATCGGACTTAGCCTTTCTACCTCTTGATAACACATTGCGCTGTTCTTAGCTAGTGTCTCTCGAATGAAAACGCCTTCGTATATAAATCGAGAACCCAATTTTCACATGTTTTTCATTGAGTTTGGCGCTTCGGCCCGAAGCCCTTCAAATGAGTGGCTACTGCGCATCAAACATGATTGACATCTTGAGATGCTTCGGAAATAGATCTCGTGAACCACGAAACTAAGCTGACACCTTGGGCGGGAGGCAGGCATGTGGTGACGACGGCGCTTTTCGACCTCCCGAATCGGAATCCTCGGGATGGACGTCACCGGCGCAATGCAGCGAGCTCCGGCATTAAACAGAGTCCCATCCTCAGGTTTCGATTAGGGCCTTTTTCTTGACTCTCCTCCGGCCCGTAGCGTGAGCACAGCGCTCTTTGTGGTGGACTCAGGACCAGTGATAAATTCTGGCCTTGGCTGGTGACCAGCAAGTTCACAAGATGTTTTACCTTATAGCAGGAGGCGTGGAGGCTGCGAGCCTCAAAACTATAGGAGCTGAGGGCAGCTGCCGCTCGAAGATCACTGACGAGAACAAGCGAGAAGATAGAGATGCCACGATCTTGGAGACCTTGGCTGAAATCGGCTATCTGTATGTGGCTTGGAGATTTCTTGGCTTCACACTGGAGCTTAGGATAGCGCGCTCGGTGGGCGAAACCTCTCCACAGGAGGTGGAGTGGGCTGGAAGGCAGACGGAGATTTTCTTGGAAAGGAGGGGCGAGGGGCCTGAAGCCTTGGCGAAACGGGAGCTCGGTTCGAGGGCGAAGCGATGTATCGGGTTGAAATTGGCTCAGGGAGTGGGGCGACGGTGTCGGCCCGATCTCGACGCTTTCTCGGTATCATCTTTAGCGAGATCGATCAGGGCGTCTGGGAGGAAGCGGGAAGGACATGTGAAGTGAGTATTAGGCAACCTGCTTACGAGTCATACCATGTGACACAAACGCGCGGATTCTGGGGGTAGTCAGGCCACCGGGCGCGCCCGGTGTGTCATCTGTTAAGAAGGTCGTATTCGACCTCGACCGGCGACAAAAGTAACAGCATGCGACCTATGAGAAGAAGGAGATCGAGAGAATCAGGAGGAGATCGGGCGCTGAAAAAAATAAAGGCTCGGTGAAACATCTTTGGAGTAAAGATAAAAGCGAAAACACATGGGAACCACTTAGGAGTCCTGTAATCACCAAAAGGGACCAATAGATGGCAACCCAGAAATACCCCGGCCCAGGTTGAGGTGCGAGTTGGGAAGCGGACTATTGAAATAATCCCAGCAAAACCCAGCTTTTATGAAGGGGTGCGAGGAAAACGAAGATCATTCTCGAGGCGACTTAGAAGCCTTGATTTTGATGGGAACTACGTAAAGGTGGCTTGTCAGGGGACCTTTTTTAGAGCACTTGGGAGGTTGGGCGTTCGGCGAATGTGGCCCCATGTGGAAGGATCGACCCCCATAGGCCTGAGTTATAGCATCTTTGAGCAAGGCGAGGTCGAAGGATAATGGAATCCTTGGGATAGTCAATGTGCGACTCACCTCCTCCGCACCGCTGCTGGAGGGAGAGAGGAGGTGCCCCGAGGAACATCTCGGGTTCGACCACACGGCCGAGGCGGTCGGTCTGCCTGAGCTCCCAGTCGCCGATGGCGACAGGCGAAGAATCACCGCAATCCCACTTGAAGAAGAAGGGCGGCCTGGACCCCATGTGGAAATGACAGCGAAATAAAAGCGATCGGATGGCCCAAATCACCCGTCGTACCCATTCGAAAAGCGAAATGATGCGGACCTGACATACGAATCTGCGGAGAAGAGGCTGTGTGAGGCGCGGAGCCAAGTACTAAGAAAGAAGGGTCCCGGGAGCGAGGAAACGGGCAGGCAGATATGCAAGAAAGAAGCGAGGAAGGAAGCGGAGAGTGAGAAAAGCATGTTGTGAGAACCCTAGATTAATCATTACCCCTGAGACGTAGTGACGACCAGGCCTGCATGGCGATGACCAGAGCAGACGGCGTGGGAAAGCTGTGGTAGATCTGAAGACTTACGATGCCTTTACTTACGCCCGGCGTGAGGTGAGTGACCCGATGGGTTTGGGAAAATGGCGCCCGGGCAAAACTCCGTAGACCAAGGGAGGAAATGTTGGATAGTTGAAGCGAGGCCGGCCTGAGTGTTCGGTTAGCAGGCTGGGGCCCGGGTTGAGGGCCCAGGTCGCAGAGGATAGGCATGGGCTTGGCTGATCCACGAACCCAGGCACAAGTGGGCCGGGCTTAATTATGGGAAGACTCCCCTTAAAGACGAAGAGTAAAATAAAACCACTATGCCAACGCCTCTTACACTTAAATTCAGCCCCAAATCACCAATAAGAAGGAAAAATATATGAATCACGCCATGATTCGTCCCCCGATAAGGAAGGAAGGGATGTCATTGGACGGAAGACTCAGCGCCATTATGATCAGGATCGGGATATGATGCGGTTGACCGACTTAATACGCGTCCGATCAGGAAAAGAACTCGTCTAATCGGTTTGGGACATATTCATTTGATGGTAAATGGAGCGTTCTACCGGTGGAGTGGGTGCGATTGTGCCTTTCTACGGTCTCTTTTCCGAGAAAAATAAACAGTGTGATGGAGGGGGACGGCGACGAACCTCACTTAAATGCCCTCTTTGCTTTGCGAGAGAAGAGTTATGTCACGGAGCATGGTCAGGGCGGCGCGTCTGCAGCGATCTCCGGCCCGCTTGCCTGATCCCGGGCGCTTGCATCGGTAGCCTCAAACGTCCGGTCAGGCCGACCCATGCGCTCGAATGATTCGGGTTGAAAGACCATCGAAAAAATGCCCCGGAATCGGCTTGATGAGGATTCGGGGACTCCGCACGCTTCTTGTCCCGAGGCTCGCGGCTGGTATCATATAAAGTCACGTCACGAGGATTCCGTCTTGGGAGGGTGGCGGTACTTTGTCGCAATGGAGCTCGGCTCTATCTCTTACGTGTCTCATTGGGCTGTCGGTGAATGATCTTACATGATCATCCTTGATTCCACGTGACAGCCAGTGATTTGATGAGCTTGTTGTCGCTCGAAGCTAAACTCTCTGATTCGGATCGTTCGAGGAGCGTGGAATGCAAGCCGAGAGAGGAAAAACAACATAAAAAAGTAGATATTAGAAGTTGAGTAGAGTGTATATGTCTTGGGCCCGGGGCTGAGGCAGACGAGAGCAAGTATACATGGAAGGAAGTATGAAGGGTGTCAGTGAGACGAGTGCAGGTTTGGGCGTGTGGGCGGGAAGGAATGACGGAGAAGGGGGAAGTCGACTAGCGGGGCGTGCGGATCTTGGGGAATAATTTGCGAGGAGAAGATTCATACTTGCCTCATAGTATCCTTGAAGGAGCCAGCGAGCGGGAATGCCTTGATTCCTGCAATGCACCAGCCCTGCAAGCCCGATCCTCTCTGAAGAATGAAAACATGGCGGACGGCGCGGGCGGCTATCGCGGCAGGCCACTTTTTGGCACTTTGCTTTCAACGGAGGAGGGTTACGTTTGGGCAGCGGTCGGTGCGGCGATCCTGCCAGGCGTGGCCCTGTCAGGGCCTTTGCATCCGACCCTCGAACCGATCCGGGGTCCTGAGCCGACCCCATGCAGCTCCGGCCCGATTCAGGTGGTTGAAACGGCGTCATCGAGGAGTATGGTTGGCCTCCAGATTTCTTTATTTAAATAATTCGAGACCACTCCCAAATACAAAAATAAAGAAATAAAAAACATTTTAGGTTTTATTAGAGCTAATAAGATGAAATGTATTGATAATAATAGTTTAATTGGACATAGAAGCCAGAAACAGTAAGAATACAAATCTAAAGGAGGAGATATCTTTGTAGTATATGAAAAGAAAAAAAAGAAAAGTTAAAGTAAAAAATATAATTTCATTTAAAAAAATACACAGAAGCTTTTAAAATATTTATAAAATTATTCTTTTATTTTTAAATTTCATTACCATTATTTATTTTGAAAATTAACATTACATCAATTAAACAAATTCTGGTTTTAAATTCAAATTATCTATATTTTACTACTTCTGGTTTTAAGGTTAATTTTTTAAAATCGTAGTTGTATTGCCCCAGTGAATATCTTTTTGAAAAAAAGTGTGTATGTATATTTAAAAAAATGAATTACTTTGAAATCAAACTCACAAAAAATGGCCCTTTACATCTTTTTCCATGTTTCTTAATTGAAATTTAAAATGATTAAATATATAAATTATGATTATGTTTTTTGGGGAATGAGAATACAAACCAATGTTTTAAGGATCGAATGATCCACGGTTTTTGAGTTACGATCTACTATTCAAACAAAGATATATATATACATATATATATATATATATATATATATATATATAATAAAAGAAAGAAAAATGTTTAATTGCGTTTTACTTATGAAACACGCAATTTTGAAGGAATTAAACACTGCTTTGTCGTTATGATCCCACCACATGTTGGGCCTTTCGAAACAACCGTAGCCGCTAAGGACATCATGTGAACCTTTCTAAGACCTTTAGCGCATAATTACATGACGAAAGCTTAAGTTGTAATATTATTTCCAATTGCATAATAATTCTCGAGATGAAACCAATATGTTTAAAAATTAAAATTATACTATATTATGAAATTCTTAATTTTATATATATATATATATATATATATATATATATGGATAATTACCATTTAGAATTATCATACAATTATCAATTATCCTCAACATATAAATCTAAATAATTTTATTTGATTAATTTTAGTTTCTTTTGAATTATTATTATTAATGTATTTTAAATATTGAATAGATAAAATAATGGTTATTAATTGCCTTGATTTTAATTTTAAGTTTTTAATCTATTTTATTGAAATACAATTATTAATTACTAAAAATATCGAAAAATAAAAGCTAAAAATCTAAAAAAGTAGAAAACATTACACTGAAAAAATTAAAATAATCAAACACTATCTAAGTAATTATCATTTTAATAAATTATACTTAAACATTTTACATTTCAAAGTTTATACTTTATGTAAAATTTAAATTTAAATTTCCAAATTTTAAAATAAACTTTTAATTTAAACATTTCCAAAGCGATAGGTTAAAATTGAAAATTTATAACACAATTTTACATAAAAATAAAACACATTGATCTATATATAAATAGCTAAAATACATTATAAGCTTTAAAGTGTTAGCTTCAAGAAAGAAATATCTATTTCATATTTTCAAGTTTATTCTTTTATTTTATTATTTATTTATATATATATATATATATATATATATATATTGTGGGAATAAAGCGTGACCTCGAAGAATTTAGGGATAGCATCGGATCGGATTTGGATCGGATTTTCAAAATCCATATATCTGATCACAAATAAAAAATAATATAACCCATTATCCCAGTATCATTATCACTGGGATAAAAAAATAAATAAAAAATTATCCTGCTCCCAGTGGATTTAGATGTCTGGATATCGGATTGTATCATCTGACCCAATGCAAGACGTATTTCAATAGCTTTAGTAATGTTTGAGTTATAAGCTTTAAATGATTCATAAATTTGGGAATATAAACTAAAGTACAAGACCAATAAAACACTCTTGAATGTTCTTTTTTAATGCATTATTAAGGCGTATGAATTTTCTAAAGACTAGTATGATGCTGGTTCATACAAAATATAGGTAAAAAATTGAAAAATAGAGAAATGATTTAATTTTAAAAATTGAAAACTTGGAAAGAATGAGAGAAAATAAAATAAAATAAAATAAAATAAATAAAAGAAATAATAAGAAATCGAAGATTATAGATAAAGGAATCGATCCCCCTTTGAAATGCGGTGTAACTTGAGGAAAATCATCACTAAATGCTTAAAAAGAATATATCTAAACATTTCTGTGTAGTCTGAAGAGATTGTTTATTGACAATATAGAATCACGGAAAAAAATCAATGAAGATGATCCTAAAGAATATAGTTTAATAATTTGTTTTTGACAAAACATGTATCTGGAGTGTGCGGGCCAGGTAAAAAGCTGGGACATTCTGGCACTTTGATTTGTTTTCATCTACAATTTGCTTTACAAGAAACCGATAATTAAAAAAAAATCTAGAATGGTATCAAAATTATTGGAAATTAAAAAAGGAAGTATTTACCATGACAGGTCGAATCAAATTTTTTTAGTCTAGAAATCGATGTAAATGGACAGAGTTGAAAATAAAGAAATTCTGAAAAATCATTTACTTTACATGGCTCAGATAATTGCTCTATCCTATATTCTAATTCTTTCTAGCGAGTCTCTTTCCCTTTTCTTTATTTTTTTATTTGTAGTTTTTAATTCGAAGACCATCATTACACCATTTACAAAATAAAAATTATTATCATGTTTGTAGCGAATATTTCATACACCAAATCACAATTAATATTTTATTCTCTGAACAGCATTCTGGAAAACTTACATTCTCCACGATTTGCACATAATTATTATTATTGGCCAATGACTGATTCCACTCTATGGACCAACCGCCTTTAGACTTAATATTTCGACACATGACATGATGAATCTCAGCATTGCTTATGACATGATGAATCTCAACATTTTAAGCCTGGCGTGATGAATCGATCCTCGATATTAGGAGTATGATATATGTATTTTTAGATTGGTAATGTTGTATTTCATAACCTGATATTATACAGTAGATTAAATTGTTAAAATTTCTTTACGATATAAAATAAAGAAAAGCTGAGGAATCTGGAATGTTGTAACTTTGTCAGAATGTATGAAGGAATATGTTTAGAGTTGCTTTAATGCTTTGGCGTGATCACCCAGGCTTCCTGGCTTGCATTTTGAGATTTCCGACGTGAGATCGAGAATGAGTGTTTTCTTTTATAAATCAAGCTGGTTTTTCCGGATGTACAGGTGGTGTAACATCTTATCTTTCTGACAAACGAGTAAGACTCATTTTATCAGCAGGCCTATCTTCCATAAAACCTCACTCTCGGAATCTTCCCTTCTTTCTTCCTTCTTTTCTCCTTTATTATTAGATTAAGATTTATGCTGTGGTGTGGATTGGGGTTGTGATGTTTGATTGACTTTAAGTGTTCAAATTAAATTTACAATATTAGGAATTGATTTAGCGGTATTTATTAAGGTTGGATTTGCAGAGACGTAAAAAATCCAAGCCAGACCCAGGAAGATCGCCATTGTCAGGACTTTCCTCTGCACTCGAGGGAGATTGTAATCGACTAAATCTGCCATATATGAAACGAGATGGGCGTCGTGTAGAAGTTTAAAGGAGTCGTAAGTTTTGAATTAACCTCTGGCAGGAGGAGGTTTCTTACATTGTGCGTGCTCCGAGAGGAAGTCTCCCATGGTATTATTCCAGAGGCCAGCAAAACTCTGTTTATCTTGGAAGGAACTGCAATAAGATCCCATGGCCCAGAAGGATAATGAGATGGATGGGTATGGCGCCAGCACAGGAACACCTTATAATATAAATAGGGTTTGTGATGTACCTAAGTTTAATTCTCTGTGTTAAAGAAGTTGGGTTGCAATGTTGTATTAAGTTACTAAGTTACAAATCTGAATGGACTAGTTTATAGAAGAATTGTAATGTTATTGTTAGGTTTGGGGTTTACATTATTATATTTTAGTATTCATTTCTGCTTTATAATTAGGATTTACACAAAATAACGAATAAATATTTGAATTAATGAGATCATATACTGACCCATATAAATCTATTATTAAATTCATGATTACAATTCCAAATATTGTATCGGATATTATAACATTCAATGTTAATTCTACGAAATATATACACCGCATTGGGATGTTGGATATGATAAGGTTGGATCGGATGTGCTAAATCATATCAAATCCATATCCATTCTTAGTTTGCATCCATATCCATATCCATTATCGGTGGCGGATTTTTCTCTTTGTTGGCCGGATGGATCGGGTCGGGAAATCACGGATAGGTTATTGCCGGCTCTACACTCGGGGCAGTGCCGCACCCGGGTGGAGTGCACGGCTCATATGATCTTTTCATTTACAGGTCTGGCCGGCACTTTCTTTCCGCCTCAGTGAGAGCACCAAGGCCATCTGAGTTGGTAGTGAAGTCTCCCACGTGCATAGGTCGCACTGCGTGGGTTGAGGCTCTCACGGAGAGGCGAAAGAAAAAGCCCGGGCCAGGCGGCACAATATGAGTGAGACCCACTGAAAAAAAGAATGCTGCTGAAGATAAGCGAAAGAGTGTGGACTACTGATAAAAAGCCTTTTTGTGTGAGGACCCACAGGGCTACACAGTGGAGCCATCGTCTTTATTTGAGATCTGAATGGGTTCTCCTCGCTCACTTGGATATCCCCACCTCCACCAGTTCTACTAGCACTCCATGAAGTGAGCAAATCCTTGAGAAACATGGAAGTCATGGCGACAATATATCTTAAATCTCAATGATATATATATATATATATATATATATATATATATATATATATATATATATATCTCTATATATATATATATAATATACTCTCATATCTCCATATAATTTTAAGATGTCTTTTTAACTGATTTAAGCAGGTCTGCCTTGCTGTGGCTTTTAAGTGGCCATTGTTCGATAGGCCGGCGCCGCGCACGGGTGCGCTCCTTGGCAGTTTGTGAGCCTTTGAGGAGCGACTCACTACCTTCCTGTGACACAGGAACCCACTTGAAGGTGCGGTCGCAAGGCTGAGTAATGGGATCTAAGTCACATTGATGGCATAACTTGTATGGGAAAATATGTGAAACAGATGTTATCTGAATTTTACAATATCTATAATCATTTATTTGATAGTGTAATAAAGGAAAAGCAGATATTACTGCTTAAGGATCGTAGCGATAAAAGCGAATCTTTATTATAAGGATAATCTTACGATAAGGAAACATATGCATCATAAAAGAATGTCGATGTCTAAGAAGCGGTGTGTATTAAAAATAAGGCAGGAGTTTGGGAGCGTACTGGAGTGCAGGAAGATGTCTCTTGCGAGAGAAAAGTATCACGATTCCCTCATCTGGGCCTCCTCTTGCCCATCTCCCGTGGCTATTGGCTTGCAATCAGCGGAGGCGTAGACCCACTCTTGTCGGATCGCGCACTGCCAGTTAACGTTCTTTGCGTCATGGCTTGCCTCGTGCGAATCGAGCCAGACAAATTGGTTGCCTGATTAGCGTCGTGATCGAGACAAAAAGTCTCGGCCCGACCGATTGGGAGCTTAGCATCAGGCTCATGGCCCGTCCCGGTGTCAGTCAGGTTTAGTTTCGAGGTGGTGCCCAGGTCGCATCGGTCATGGAATTGATCGTGATGTTATCATGTGTCAATGTGATCCAATGAAGATCGAGATTCCTCCGTTGGCGTTGAAGATTACTGGGAAGAAGGAAGAGAAAGAAAGAAACGAAGGAGTTGCAGAAGTCATGATATGATTAGGACATCGGATCGCCGGAGGAAATCGTGAAACTTAGAGGTGTATTCAATGATATGAGCTTTCTCACCCAAAAATGTGCCAGCTCAGTCTTTCTAAACGTGGCATCCTTGCTATCTAAAGTGGGATGACGACCAGGCTGACACTGCCTCAGGCCCCGGTATGATTACACTGGCAGGGTGCATGTCAAAAAAAAAAAAGAAATCGGGTGGGAGAAGAATGTGCCAGTGCAGGCTATAGATAACATCCCAGTATTGTGAATCTGGGAACAGTCAGGGTGGCGTAGGAGGCCCTGGCCCTTGTTTGGCTGGCGTAGATTGCATGGCGTTAATCCAGGTGTAAAAGTATCAGTTGCGGCGTGGCGAAGAATGACACATACAGGCCAACGTAGATATCATCATTGATCAAATTCTAAAGTCAGGGTGACGTAGCAAGGAACACGACGTAATAATTGTATATGATCATCCTGTTGGCCGGTCGGTCGTCAGGGTGGCATGGAGAGGCGTGACACGCGCATTGCGACCTCAGATCACATTTAGTGGTGAATTCTAAATCTGGGTGTGAGGCGACATCGGCGGCACAGATCACGTATCATTTGGTCAAATTAAAAATCAGGGTGGCACGATCAAAAAATGACACCTCTACGGCTACGACCTCTAGATCTATATATTGGTTATTAGCGTCCTAAGTTGATGTGGAAAATATCTTTGCTGACCGAAACATAGATCCACGTTGTTTGATCTGGGTGTTCCCAAAGTCGTTGGTGATGAAGCTGACTGTCCAGGCGAAACATAGATCCTGTGGTGAATTAAAGTCAGTTGGCCTTGATGTGACATTTGCCGAGCTTGTGACCTCAAAATAACATATAGTTGCATTGGTCTTTGTGGATGGCTATTAACCCTTGCATGGGCTGATGTGGGTTATGTCGAAATTTGAGTCATAGCCAAATGGGATTGTTAGCCCTGTTGCTTTGCTATCCCAGGCGTAGAGCTGGATTAATACTGTGGTGGCGTGAATAAGCCTTCTGTGATGCATTTTCAATCTGGCCGAGCGCCAGTGTGTTCTTTAACAGTGCATTTAGGCGGGATGGCTAAATACACTGTGGGGGCCAGGCATGCCAAAAACTGACTCCGACTCTCATTCTAGAAAGTGGGATGTGTTAAGTACTGTTGGACTTCAGTGGCGACCGGGCTTTGGCCATCTTGTCGGGCATTATGTCAATCCCACCCAGCTGTGGCCGATTGGATGTCAGGCACCATCTTGCAGTGGATGCATTTAGCACCATCTGGTTTAATATGAGTTATAATTTTGGGTGTTTACGTCTGCAGGCGTATATGTTGGTGATCATGTATGCCATGAGGAGTGTGGATTAACCAAATTAGATTTTATACGCTATCTTTGGCCGAGATAGGTCATTCTTCGCGCTGTGGAACTGTTGAGATGTTTGGGGCGGTATACATCTTAAAGTGGATAGGTTAGTTATTAATCATGAAGTGGAGCTCAAGTTATTGGGTTAGATATTATCTATATAAGTAGGATGGGTGGCGTTCTTTGCTGCGTAATCAGGATGATATATGGCGGTGGGACTTTACTGGCAATCTGCAGGCCGGATAGGGCATTTAGTGCCATCCGGACTTTAATATCGAAACGGGATTGGGCTTAACGCTTGCTATCTTAGGATTGAATAGAGCATTCTGCGCCATAGGCCTTTAATGTATCTGTTTGGTGCAGGCGTGGCATCTGGCCGGACAATCATGTAAGCCATCTGAATTTTATTACAGGGAGACCGGTGGGTATTAACCATCTGCCTGGCGGGATGGGTATTTGTAGCGCCATCAGGGCATTCAGCCGTCTCGGCTGGGGCTTCCCGAGAGGCGACCACGTTTCAGGGAGGAGCTACGAGATTGACTTCATGGAATCGATAAAACAAAAATATTCACCCCAATGACCTCTCCACAACAGCAAAGGGTATAACAAGAGCTATGTAAGGAAAAAGGCTGGAGCTTAACTCCTGCGAGTTCTTCACTGGCAAGAGGAGCTCATTGCTCTCCCTCTCAGTGATCTCGAGCCATCGATTGATGTTGAGAAACATGCGGTTCACACGTGCTTTATATCGAACCTGCGTTCGTACGCATTAATTCTCTATAGATCCTTCAACTTTCTCTACTTTCAACAGGTTTAAAAACACGTGACACAAAGCCAAAATGCAAACACCCAGTAAGGAAAAGAAAAGCGATAATAAAATCTGTAATACAAACTTTTAAACCCAAAACCAACTCTTCAATAAATGTGCGCTTCTATCGAGCCATAGCAACTGCCTGCCCAGAAGCCCACAGGCGACCTTACATTTAAAACCGCACGAGAGCCTTTGAGAAAGGTGAGTCCACAAAGCAAGATATGGATCGAATCCCGATGGCCTCACTTTGCATATGGGAAAATACACAAAGTAGATATTTATCCCTGCAGATTTCTAATCCTAAATCTCCGTTTTATTTGGAAGGATAATCGCTAATAAGAAAGAAGATATTATCGCCCAAGAAAGGATAAATCTGCCATTAAGGAAAACGTTATCTTTATCACAATAAAGATAATCATTAATAAGAACGAGATATTATTCCTAAAATAAGAGCGGAATTTGGAAGCCTGACAACATAGATTAGGAAGATCACATTGAAAAGGTATGCGGTCCCTCACCCCATCTGGCCTCCATCTGTGCCATGCTTACGTAGCTATTTGTTTGTGTGAAGGCAGTAAGACCACTACGGATTGGATGCCTTTTGCGGAGTTCATATTACGTCACGAATCTGCAGCCGTCCAGGCAAACAAAATTGATTCACTTTGGCAATTCTTCAAATCATGTGGTCCAAATAAATTTTTGGATGATGGATCCATTTTAAAACATTTATAAAATCATACAAAGGAACAAGTGACATTCAGAAGGATAGGAGAGGCAGAAAACTTTCTCAGGCTTGAGGAAAGTGAAAAATACCCCTTTATGTTTTTCTTGAGTTTTATAATTTTCTCTTACAAATATATTATTTTATATTATTATTTGTTATTATTGTTTATTTTCAAGTATGTGAAACCATTTTATATTGCGTTATTACACTTTTGAGTTCTATAAATTAATAATATTTTTAAGAGACTTTTAAAAAAAATATATATATATATATATATATATATATATATATATTTTATTAAATTCAAATTAAGCAATAAAATTTAATAAAACAAACAATTCAGAATTTAACTAAAAAGCAATAAGCAAAGATTCTCTTTTGGAAGCCCTACTTTATTTTTCCTCTGTTTTCTTTCATAAAGAAGCTCTTATTGTGATTGGGAGGAAAGACCAAAATTTTTGCCTATTCTTTGCCGAAATAACTAAATTCTATTGTTCTTCCCGTATTAAGATTTTCTTTTCAGCCAGTAGTTTTGCTCATAATGGATCCGTCTTTTTGTTTTTCGTGTTTTACATTCTTTGACATTGCGGCGTGTTTTGTTCTTAGATCTGTTATAATCGTGTTTTTATTAAAAAAGAAAAAAAAAAAGAAAGAAGAAAAGAAAAATTATTTGTTATTAAGTAAAATGATTTGTGTGGTCAATGATTAAATTTCATTATGGGTTTCGTGTTGACCTTCCACAAAGATGATAAGTTCGGAGTAAGCAAATTATCCAATCATTACTCTAGAGTATATTGTAGATGTAAGTCTTGGGTATTTTAAGCAATTTGGTTATCAAATATATGGGCGTGCCGATGCATTTCTTGAAACTAAGCGCATGATGTACCGCATCATCCAGCTGAGAAAATTAGCTGGAAAACGAGAGTTGACATGTATACAGGTTAATGTGTATAATGAATGTCGATTTGGCTTTCTGCGTTTAGTGAAATCATAATATTAAGGATATCAGCGGCTTGGATTATACGATATATTGGCAGATCATGTTTTGTTTGTTGTATATGGTTGATGAATTATGTATTTGTCGTTTAGATTGTCTACACATTAGTAATGCCCTTGATCAATTGTAGAAAACCAATTGTCGTACCGAGGCAATGAAACCATGTCTACAACAAGTCGACAACAAAATCAAGTCTTAATAAGTCTACAACAAATTCTCATAGTGAAGGAGAGCGATTGGGGTTTATAGCTATAAAGGATGTCTTTTGATTTGTTGTATATAGGTATATTCAAATATGATTTGTCGTTTGAAGATTACTTTTACATTAATCAAAATCATTTTCTGAATGAACCAGCGAAAAATAACTTAGTTTATCTTAAGACATAAAACCATAATGAAATGATAAAGCTAATAATGCTAATGAGTTGTGACAAAATCGGCGGTATTAACAAAAGAGCGACGGTAAAATCATATATGAAAGGAATTGATTAAGGGTTTTAATTTATAAGGATCTATTCTTTTTGATTTATTTGTATTTGATTGATCAGATATGATTTATCATTTGAATTACCTACATTAATGAAATAAAGATCAGGCGGCGAAAAACCAGTGTTGTATGCAATGACAAAACCTATACAGCTCTGCAATGAAGTCGTGGCAAAAATGTGTGATAATGCAGCAATCAAGCAATAAAATCACGTCGTAACAAATCACAATGACAAAATCGTGAAAAGCGTGGCGATTAGGGTTTTATTTATAAAGAAGGTGTTGTGGATGAGAGTAATCACTTTCTCCACGATAAATAAAATGATATGAAGATATGGAGGGTGGGAGTTGGAGACAAGAATATGAATCGTTGCAGTGGCGTTTTGAGTTCGTGATTTTTTTGTTGGCGGCTCAAGAATAAACGAAAACAATTTAGGTTAATAGCAAGAATAAATTAAGAAATACATATAATTGATAATCATAAGATGTACTTAAATATATGATGAAGCGTATTGGTGAATCTAAGTTTTATGATTTATCTTTTCGATCAAAGCAGTTATGTCGTTTGAGTGGTCGGCCCAGTAAAAACGGCCTGATAAATCATTTATGAGACGATACAGCCCGATACTTTTTGAAACAGTGAGCGTAACATGAAAGAAACAAAGGAAATGCGAAAGCTAAATCAGATTGAACAATAACCATTTGTTAGAAGCCATAAATTCGACTGGATGAATGATGAAACCAGTGATTTTTGTTGAGAAATCATGATAAATCTTTCACTTTGTGAAAGAAGAAAATAAAGAATAAAAAAAGAATTAGGGGTGGGAAAAAATCGAGCCGTCCGAAAGTCTAGCCAAGCAAGACAAAGCTAGGTTAATCGAAACCAAGCGATTGGATTATGGTTTTTTCTGAATCTCAGTCTCAATTTGAGTTTCGATTTATAAAATATAAAAATGAGTTTTGAATCGCCGTAGTATATATATCTTCTCTTATTTATTGTAAGTTGTGTGTTTTTAAAGGCTTTTGTGCATCGTTTACTTTTTTCCTCAAAACCAGAACTTTAAAACTTTCATCGACCAAAAACATAGATGTGATTTCCTTTTTGGATTTCTTTTGGTATTGGGGTGTTCACAAAAACATGTGTGATTGATTACAATCATTGTTAATTATCTAATCATAAAAAAGTTTTGTATCTATTATTGTGGATATATATTATAAATGCACAAGTGTCATGAGATTGCAAATAAATAGATTGCATTCATTTTTTCTTTCCATTTTTATTGCATTTATAAATAATAATTATTATTTGAACTTTTAATATGATTATAAAATTGTAAATTTATTTTAATTATGATTAATAACTGAATAAATAGTTAATGTAAAGATTTAGTTAAGCCATATTAATGATTGAATTTTTGTTTATATAAAATAATAAACCCCAAAATTGACGATTGGTTTTATTTTATGAAATTAATAAATTAACAGGCATTCATGTCACTAAAATAATTATGGATTTCTAGAGGAAATATGAGTAGATATCTCGTTTTATAAATTCTCCATTTGTATTTACTAATTTTCGTAAGTGTATTTTTTTGGAATGGCAGTCAAATTATTTTTCTTCATAGCTTTAATATTTTCTTTTGAATGTGCGTAGTCTCCAGGCTTGACTCAGCGAGAGTGCTATTAAAATATCGTTATGTCGTTAAAATGACAGCGCCAGCGATAAAATCGTTTCAGCGTGGAGAAGTAGGCGTAGATAATAGTAAATGCTCGTAGGGATTTTAGAATTGACATGTTGGCCAGCTTTTGGAGAGAATAGAGAGGTTGCGAAAATGGCGGGTTTGATGGGCTGCTTTGTTTTTACTCTCAGGTACATATTCTATCAAAGTTACGTAAAATCTGAGGAAAGCGAAAGGGAGCGGGGCTTTAAAATCGATTGTGTCTTCTTGTGAATCCTTGCCTTTGATATTGAGCGCAAGCTTCGTGAGCAGCGCGTCGGGCAGAATTTTGAGGTATCTTGCGACCTTGGCTTCGTTGTCCATTGTAATTCTGAGAGAGCGGAGTCGGAGAAAGGGAGGAAGAGGAAGAACAGTCGATCTGGTAATAAAGAAGGGAAGAAGACGATGTTTTTATTTAGGAGGAGTGGTAGGCGTTATGTTTTTAATTACATACGCCTATTCTTTATAATTTAAATTTGTAATACTAATTTATAAATTGTGTTTATCTTTATAACTCTTTATTAGTTTTAATTAAAGTAATTTCTATTTATTTTTGTAATGTTGATAAAATTTAACAATTGCAATTGAAAAATTGATTTTTAAATTACTATAAAATTGATAATTGATAGAATGTAATTACTTTCTAATCGATTATAAATTTTTAATTGATATGATTTATTTAATATCTTTATAAATTATATAAATTCTTTAAATTGATTATAATTTTTTTAATTGATAAGTGCTAATTAACAAATTGAAATTGAATTTTAAATTTAAATTGATTGATAATTTTTGAGTGATAAATTTAACTCCAATTCTTTATATTAATATTAAAATTAGTTTTAAATTTAAATTGATAAATTGAAGTAATTTTTTAATTAAAATTGAAGTAAAGAATGAAAAATTTTAAATTTTCTTTATAAAAATATATTCTTTAGAATTGCGATGGTGCTGAAAATATACATATTAAATATAGCGAGATTTAAGTTAATTATATTTTTGTAGCCGAACGTTGAATTATTAAAAATGGCTTGTTTTCGTTTTAACTTGTTGATAGAGTAAAAACACTTAATTTTAGAATTAAAAATACTCTTATTGAATTTATAAAATGGCGTTTGATCTATAATTTTAGACTATAATTGGGTTGCTCTTTAATAAAATCTTAAATTTTATGTGTTTAGGCCCGTGTTTGATCTGTGAGATTAAGCATGATTAATTTTTATTACTATAGGATTAGGAGGGATTTAATACGGTGACCAGATGGAATAAATTTGTCTTGTCTTATAATTTGAGCCTGATCTAAGACGAAAATTATGAACTTTTATCCTCTGCAATATCTGTCTTACAGGACCCAAGGTGAATTGTTTGTTTTTATTTAATCTTTAGAATAGTTTTTATTTTGAACATCTTGAATAATCTTGTAGATTAGAGTATTAAGTTGTTTAATTTTTAAAACGTTAGTGTGATAAGGATATGTGAGCAGATTATTTTGGATTCGTTCGATATAGTGTGTGTGAGAGTTTGACCAGTACTGAGGTGGGTTTAATAAGTTTCGAGGTTTATTTAATCAGGCGATACGGAGTTCGAGCAGTACATTCTTTCTCATGGCAGAAAAAAATTAGAAATTTTCAAAAATAGTAAAATATTAATAAAAATAATAAATTACCATAAAGGTTTCGAAGGCTTTAGAAAATTAAGATGTGTGGATTGATGAAACAGCTATGGCAGATTAAATTTAATATACCATGAATCAACCAATGCAAAAAGTTTCGTCGAAGTATGAAACCAATGAAATTTTTAGATTTTACCGGATGATAAGTTGTCGGTAATTTCCAGGAGTGGGATTGAATCTCGAAATTTAGGAAATCGTTGGGGTAGAAAGCAGAGCCTGAATAGTAATCCCCTTGAATCGTGTATCAAAAATAATAACAATAAAGCATACTGATTATGTTTTAAAAATAATTTTTATTATTTTTACATTTTTATACTTTAATATACATAATAGTGTTATTATAATGTTTTTATAAAAATTAAAGTAATATATTGCTTTGGATAATATATTCTAAATTTATATGTTGTTAAATTTTATTTTATAATATATTATATCATATATAATATATTAAAAATTTTATTTTTATTTCATATACATTTTATTTATTAGTTATTTGATAATATATTAGTTAATAAATTTTTTAGTTCATTCTAATTATTTTTTTTATAAAAAGCTATAAAATATTTTGTCGCCGGTTAGTCAGAAATTTCTCATTTGGTTGGGGGGTTAAAATACACGAGAATAAAATAAACTGGTATTATTTAATTTTGTCACGATTTAGTCGGTCAGTGTCTTTAATATTCTGACCATTAATGTATTTGTCCAAAATTAGTAATCCTCTGTCATTACCAAGCAATGGCGTAGGGTTATTTCGTCAGTTTTGATAAATATCATTTGTCTCGATCGTCTGTCGGCTGGCACGAGGTTTTGGGTTTATAATGCTCTGACGATCTCAGATTTAGGGTTTTTACGAAGGAAAATTATTAATTTAAACGGTGGAAAGAAATTAGAGGAGAGTGAAAAAGCAACGGGGATGGGAGGAGAGAGAAAGAAAATGGGGGGGTGCAGTCTGAGGAATTGTTCAAAGATTTTTTTATTTTTTTATTTTCTTTTTCTTTTTTCCTTGGTCGAATTTTATGCTTCTCTTCTTCTGAAGTATAAGCGATCCACGCCTCAAACTGTGAGGGGAGGGTGAGTGCATATCTTAGTTGTTCGCCGTTCAACACCCAGACAGCGCCGCCAAGATCAACCAGCCGGTGTCGAACGCCTTCGCTGTGGTTCCGCCTCCGCCGCAAAGGCGCTGTTCTACCTGAGCCCTCGTTGTCACGGTTTGTTGGGGATCCTTGCTGTTGAGGTGATTGTTGATTGTTGTTTTCTGATTTTTAACTTTGTTCTTTGTCTTATGTTTTGGCTGTTAATTCAGCTGGAAGAGAGTAATCTATAATAAAACAAAAGTCCTATTTTGCTTCGAACAGGTTAAGGAAAGGAAAATGGCGGCTGCTTCTGAAATTACAGTAGGAGAGTTTCTGCGGGTATATTCCAGTGTTAAACTCTGTAATTTACATGCTTTGTTGGGAGGTATTCTAAAAGTTTCTTTTGGATATTTTCAAGTACCCGAAAGGCAAAATCTGCTTTTTCAGAGAAACCACCATGCTCAAAATCGTTTACTTTGGGTATCATTTACGAACATCGGGAAGTGCGTCTATGTGAAGGGTACTTCACTGAAGTGTATCTCTGTAGCAAATCCCAAGAGCTGTGGTTTCTACAATTGATCTGTTGCCAAGATTATTCAGTGGATAGCAAAAATCAAGCCTTGTTGAAAAGCCCACTGCAGGTTATACATTTTCCGTATCATTGATCCGAAGAGTGGAAAAATGGATGAACTTTCTAGTCAGTTCAGACAAAAATCTCAGAACATACAGCCCCAGTGAGTTGAGAGGCTAAGGCAGTGTTTTAATATTGGGCTTGAGGCAGGGCTGTGAAATCAAATCGCTTTTTTGGCGTTTCTTAGAAAATTGCTTCTTGCAAGAAACTTATGAGCCTGAAAATTTAGGAGGGATGGAAGCTTCACCTTGATCAAGGAGAAGGCAAGACAGAGTCAATACAGTCATAGTTGAGGTTAGGTGAGAGATTTTAAATCACTTTTGCTACAGCATAAATTACAAGTACCATCTTTCAAATTTGGAGCATGTGGTTTGACAGGAGGTGAGTAGAGATGAACGATCAAGGAGGTACCTGTTATATGTCAAGGATGGTAGTGTATTGCAAGGATCATCAAATTGATGAGTTGCTGCTATATGGTCCATGATCGGATGACTGGAGTGTCTTTGCACCAGAAGCTCGCATCACGAGACTAGTATTGTTTCAGAGGAAGTTCGGGCATGTACCTGTATGATGGAGCAGGCAGGAGAGGCATTAAATCAATGAGAAAATGGTTTTAGCATTTGATGAGCTGAATTTTGATACACCTGGAAGCTGTTCAGGGAAGACGATCGCGGAATCAACAGCTATCTGGAATTGTTTTGATGTTACTGATCTAACAGTGAGCATAGTAGGCACTGGTTTTTTACTGGAAAAATTGTTATTGATGGGCAACCAATGAGCCAGTCTCTTATGCAGATTGTGAAGAGCACTTTGCAGGCAAATCCAAATAACTCTGTCATTGGTTTCAAGGACAATTCTAGTGCAATCAAGGGGTTTCCAAAAATGACAGGTACATTGAGTTCAGCCGGGTTTAACATGTCCTTTAGCTCAGCAATCACTTGATCTTGATGTTTGTTACTGCTTGAGACCCATAATTTTGTATTGCATTTGGCACCTTACCCTGTTGGAGACGGTGCAGGGGCCTTTTTTGATAGGAACACTCATGCAACAGGAAGAGGGTCTTTTGTTGTTGCAGCTACAGCAGGTTATTGTGTCGGGAATCTTAATATTGAAGGGTCTTATGCTCCGCCTCAGGAAGATCCATCTTTCGCCACCATCCAGCCCCTGCATCCACCTCTTAAATCCTCATTGGTACTTTAGCAATGGCGCATCTGACCTATGGCAACAAATTTGAGTGACCCTTGTTCATTAGGGCTATACCAGAACTTTTGGAATGAGACTTCCAGAAGTGGGAAGGCGAGATAATTGAAATAATCAGCATGTTTGGTAGTGAGAGGATTGGGCAGATTGATCACATTCACATAACAAAAGGAGAGCCTGATATTGGAATGCTTGTTGTTAAGATTGGAGGCCCAGCATATCGCATAGGAATGGGAGGTGGAGCTGCATCTAGTATGGTTAGTGGTCAGAATGATGCTGAGCTTGATTTTAATGCAGTACAGCGTGGAATGCAGAGATGGCTGAAGCTGTATGCATTGTTGTCGTCTTGCATTGAAGGGGAAGATAACCCAATAATCGCATACATGACCAGGGTGCTGGTGGGAGTGTAACGTTGTAAAGGAAATAATATACCCAAGGGTGCTCAGGTCAGTATTCAACTCAATTATGGTTGGTGACCACTGATGTCTGTGTTGGAGATATGGGGTGCAGAATATCAGGGAGCGGATGCAATCTTAGTGAAGCCTGAAGAAGCGGGAGCTTATTGCAATCCAGTGCGAAAGAGAAAGGAGTTTCTATGGCTGTGTGGAACAATCAATGGTAGGGACCAATTGTTTGTTTAGTTGATGATGTTGCTATTTCAGAAATGTTGTTTCAGAGCAGGCTTCCTCCACCTCCTCCTGCTGTGGATCTTACAGGCTTGAAAGTTCTTGGGGACATGCTTAAGGTCTTTGAATTAAACGGATTGTTGTCATGAACTTGGGAGCCACTTGATATTGCTCCTGGGATCACTGTGATGGAATCTCTGAAGAGGGTTCTGAGACTTCCATCAGTCTGTTCCAAAGCGGCTTCTTCTTCGGCAACAAGGTGATCGATTGTGCACCTTTGTGGTCTTGTGGCTGGCAACACAAGCTGTTGGTCCCTTACCGTCACCTTTCTGATGTTGCGGTCATCTCCCAGACTTTACACTGACTTGACTGGGTGCATGTGCGATTGGGGAACAGCCAATCAAGGGTCTGTTGAATCCAAAAGCAATGGCAAGACTGGCTGTTGGAGAAGCTTTGACCAATCTTGTTTGGGCAAAGGTAACTGCTCTATCTGACGTTAAGTCAAGTGTTAACTGGATGTATGCTGCCAAACTTGAAGGGGAAGGAGCAGCCATGTATGATGCTGCTATGGCTCTTTCAGAAGCAATGATTGAGCTTGGTATTGCTGTTGATGGAGGGAAGGACAGTCTTTCCATGGCTGCTCATGCATCAGGTGAGGTTGTCAAAGCTCACCAAATCTGTGGTCAGCGTTTATGTCACTTGTCTGGTATATGAAACAGTGACGCCCCGTTTGAAGCCTCAAGATGAGGGTGAATTTCTGCTTCTAAGTGTGATTTGTCAAGAGAAGCCGGCGGTTAGGTGGTTCTGCTCTAGCTCAGGTTTTTGATCAAGTAGGGGATGAGTCTCCTGACCTTGATGATGTTCCTTACCTTAAAAGAGTTTTTGAGGGAGTTCAGGAACTCCTTGCTGATGGGTTGATCTCTGCTGGTCATGATATCAGTGATGGTGGACCTGATTAATATGTGCACTGGGAGATGGCATTTATGGGGTGTGAGTATTATGTCTTATGGTTGAAGTCACATGGGAATAACCTCTTTGAAACACTATTTGCAGAAGAACTTGGCCTTGTTCTTGAGGTTAGCAGGAAAAACTTGGACATGATAATGGGAAAGCTTCATGGTGCTGGTGTTTCGGCGATCTCAGTGGACAATGGCAGACTCCATGATGGATTTAATGGTTGACGGTGTTACTCATTTAAATGAAGACACTTCTTATCTTGGACATGTGGGAGGGAAACCAGTTTTTAAGCTAGAAAAATTCAAAGACTGCTTCTTGTGTGGACTTAGAACGAAGGGTTGAAAAGTGACATGAACCTTCTGAAATTGTCTTTCACCCCTCATTGATTACAGATGAGAAATATATGACTGCAACTTCAAAACCAAAAGTAGCTTTGATTCCGAGAGAGGCAGCAATGGGGATAGAAATGTCTCACGGCATTTAATGCCACTGGCTTTGTTATGGGATATTGCCATGTCTGAGGCCTTCTCTAAATGGAGTCATCTCATATTTGGATGACTTCCAATGGGATTGGCTGTTTTGTAGGAGTTTTTAGCTATGCTGATGGCACTTGATTCTGCCAAGGTTGGTCAGCTTCTCTGTACGATTCAATCAACCTCTTCAATCAATTTCCAGAGTTTGCCTCTGTAATCGGAAAGACACTTTTTTGTCTTGGGGTTTGCAATGGGTGTCAGCTCATGGCCCTGTTGGGGTGGGTCCCTGGGCCTCAAGTTGGGGGTGTTTTTGGCAATGGTGGAGACCCTTCACAACCAAGGTTCATTCACAATGAGTCAGGAAGATTTGAATGCGCCACAGTGTGGCAATAAGGACTCTCCTGCTATAATGTTCAAGGAATGGAGAGCCCGGCACATTGGGTGTGTGGGCTCTTATGGTGAGGAAGAGCTTATTTTCCTGATGGTAGTGTTCTGGATCATGATTGATTCAAATTTGTTTAATTAGATATTGGGTGATGATGGAAGCCAACAGAAGTCTATCCTTTCAATCTGAATGGATCTCCCTTGGGAGTAGCGGCAATTTGTTCCCAGATGGCAGACATCTTGCTATGATGCCTCTCATCCCAGGCGATGCTTCTTGATGTGGCAATTCCATAGTATCCTAAGCAGTGGAATGTGGACGCGAGGCAGGTGCAGTCATGCAGTTTGCGAATGTTCAAAACGCCAGGGAAGTGGTGCTGTTGAGGAAGGGTCTGTTCTTTTTTGACTTTTATTTACTTTACCAGTAGTTTTCCTGCTTTGGTTGCTCATTAATTTAGCACTTATCCTGTTTCTGATGTGCAGCAGCTTGTTAGCTGGAGAGTTGAGGTCTTTTCTTGTCTGTGAGGAGGCTAGCAGAGCTTTTGGAGGTTAGGATGCATATGCGATCCTTTCCCATTTTAACCTATGAAATTTTGTTTCTTAACTATTGGCTGAATACACAAATAAAAGTTGGAGTGTAAAAGTGGTATTGGAAAATTTCTTACAGTGTTGTGGTTCCTCATCCATTTAAGTGTGCATATGATATATAAAGACTTGATATTTGCAAATGGATACCGCATTTTAATTTGAACTTGCTTTATGATTGTTCTGTTTCATGATGGAGTTAATACAATCTGAACTGAGATGTGTACTTTTTATGTTTTAGTGCTGTGGTGGTAGCTGCCTCTTTGCGATAACATTGTTAGACAGTGTGATAATTCCATATCAAGGTGCAAGAGAGTCTCTGTTGTTCCATGTCACTGATATTTTATATCATGATGCAGATGGATTTTAAGTCATACACTAAAAAAGAGAATTTTTATTAGTTGCAATTAGAGTCAAATTAGGGTTGATAATAATTTATGAGTCAAGTATGATTATTATTAGACCACTGAAAATTTCATTTAAAATTAGTATTATCATATAGAGTTAAATTATGATTCTTTTTTTGTTGAATTAGTAGGTTTTGAGTCAACAGTAGGTTATTAGAATTTTAGTACATTTTACAAGTTTGCTTGGGAGCTATAAATAAGGCTTCAGTGATGTAAAGTCAAAATGGGATTTTTGGGGCTAATAATATTTTATCTTTTGCAATCTTTTAACTTTCAATGAGTGAGATTCCATTGACTCTCAATGGTGAGACTCCATTGGCTTTCTAAGAGTGAGACTCTGAGATCTTCCAGTGAGATTCTAAAGGTTTCTATCTATCCCTTTCTAATTACATTGTTTCTATTTTTATTATCAAGAATTTCACTATCCTCTTATGTATATATATATGTATATACCCACAATTCTTTTCACTGAAACTACGATTTATAAAAGCCCTTCTTTACACCTTGTGTCGCCTTTTAGGTGCAGTCGGGCCGAGCAGCGCGGCGGATCGAGAGCCGGACCTGAGCGCGAGACTATATCTGGGGACTCTGTGCATGCATTTTTTCGAGGACATTTGAGGTGGGCTTTGAGTCTTTGTCCATCTCATATGTCCAAAATCTCTTTATGCCCATAAAACTACCGCGTAATGGTGTTCTGATGTCACATCATCTCAGTCTTGAGTCAAATTTACATATCTAAAAAACTTATTTTTCATTTTACAAATTAGACGCGGATCCTACTGTAGTAGACCCACTACAAGTGTCTTAAAGCCTTGAGTAGTACGGAAGTTTTTGGGCCGATATACCTCTCTTATCTCACCTGCGGTTAAAACGCGTGCTAAGCTTTGCGCTTAATTGGGAAACATATGAAACATCGAAAACACATGTATTTCTATCATTTATGAGGGCATAGGTAATAATGTGCCAGGATTATATATCAGAATTTTTCAATCAATTCATGTGACAACTTTATTCTTGTATTTCGGATGTATACTTTGTATTCGGAGAGCATTCTTGTATTTTGGATCTTATACTAGTATTAGGAGCATATAAATGCATCTTCTGGGATCTCTTTTATCTTGTTCAAATACTCTTCTCGAATCATTTTCTTTTTCTTTTACAGCGTTTTAGGTTTGTATATGAAGATTTCATATATATTATAAGTGTTGATGACATTAATAGATTGAGTTGGTGAATCGCATCCAGTTTGTCGTCGATGGCAGTATGATCTCCGCATTCAATAATGCCGATACCGCGTATAATTTATAGAAGTGACATTAACGTAAATGAGGATTGGTTGGTGAATCACCCATCGCATTTGTCATTCGGTAATGTCTTGATCTCACATTCAATATTGCGTGATCTCACATATGACTATAGAGTCGGCATTCATGATGAATTCGGTTGGTGAATCATGTCTGTTGTCATTCGATGGCAATATACGATCCACATTCAATATTAACGTCCTCACATGGCCCCAGCAAAGTGCGGCGTTAAAATGAATTCGGATTTGGTGAATCACATAGCATTTGTCATTAAGTAGCAATGTGATTTCGCATGGAACAAATATGGTTACCCTCATGACGAATTCAGTTGGTGAATATCGAATCATGTTGTTCGTTAATAGCCATTTAGAATCAATTTCGCTTGCGCCGCATTAATTTCATATAAGTTTAATATTTTCGCCTTGCGCATGCATATATTTGATAAACAATTTTTGAATAATAATAATTCCCAAATCGATATATATATATATATATATATAACTAACCATATATATATATATATATATATATATATATATATATATTTCACAAAATAGAACTCATAGCAGATCTTAATCATTTTGTCTTCATATCATTTATGAATCTCTGAGGTCTTTATCTATTCTATAGCCTTTGCCAATTGCTATTATCACTTGTTCGTCGTATATTTCTATCATTTGTTATCACTTTGGTTATATGCTTGATAATAATCGTAACCATAAACAACATATGTTATATGTGATAAGGACATGTACAGAATATGTTCATGTTCCATGTTTTTGTTTCCGTTTTACCGTTTTTATTATCAGCCTTCATGTTTTCATGAGCGTGTCTCTATCATGTCATTTCATATATGTTTACCTTCATGTGCATTGCATATGGCATTTCATATACTTGTCTGTTGAGGACACTGTGTGGTAGCGCATTGATGATGTATTCTTGTTCATACCATGAATCTACTTTCTTAGAAATTGGAATCGTGGAATTGAGATAATCCTTCGAGTTATGACATGGTACCCAAATACCTGGCCCAAAGTGTTTGCTTATATTACATAGGAATGGAGTTGAAATACCCATTTTCGAGGGTCTTATCCATGTACTCGGCAGTGATTCTTTTTAACTCTTTGATTTAAGGTCATAAGGGTTCTTCTCACATTGGGAATCACCCAGTCAGATGCAGCTGGTGTCTCTAAACATAGCGGAACCTAATCCTTGTTCATTGAGTAAAAATTGTTTGAAACATGGCCAGCTGAGTGGTGCAGACGAATAGGTAAAATTTGAAGTCTGCTGTTGGCAGGGGGGAGATTTGTTCCTCCTTGAAGTCTAGTTTAACCGACCCTGACTTGGATCTAACCGAATCGGATACTGAAATGACCCAGGGAGTTGTGGCCAAAATACTAACAGTGGTCCCATGGCTCTAAACATTAATTATCGGTACCAAAATTTTGATCTTAGAGCCATCGGTCTCTAGTCGACAGGAGTGATGCTCAAGTCTTGGTACCCTGCTTTGTTTTGATATTGATGGGAGGGCATGGAAAGCTTGAAAATGGTGGTTTTCTCCCCATTTTCCATATCATTTCCACAGAGCAACTCAATACTCAATACGCTCCCATGAAAACCTTTCAGTATCCGCTCTTGTAACCTGCATTCTCTCGATCATCTCAATCACTTATCTTACTTGAAAACCTTTCATGAATTACTCGAGAAACAATCTTTGCAATATTGGTCATAGCCCTTACCTGAAAATGGCAGACGAGGATTAGTTGGGGTTTGTTTGCTTGAAACTCAATTAAGGATAAGGAAGGGGATGAGGATAGAGAAGGGAGGGATAAGAGTATTTATTTTTCTGATATATTAAAGAGCGACAAGGTGATGATTTATGATATGATATGAGATATTTATCATCAAGTATATCTTATCATGGGAGCACATCTCAGATGAAATCATGATAACATGTATCATCACTACCTATTTGTATATCTCATGATATAGTGATGACTGATCTTTCAAACTCAAGTCTTCTCACTGTTGGCGACTATCATAAATCAAGTATAGGTGACTGTTTGTTTGTCATATCATGCGACCTGATGAGATGTCTGTGTATTCCATAACCATATATTATGATACCTCATATCTGTGACATTGATAACGCCTCTTTGGGATGAGATGACCTCTTGACATGATGAGCTATGTTCCACCACAAATGCTCAAGAAAGAGTGACGGAGTAAGAGAAAGAAAAGGAGATAGTATGATATGAAAGAGAAGAAAAATGAAATCAAATCAGTTATACAAACAATATTTATATAAATGGAGTAAGAGATCAGTAAGATTAAGAGACATTCAAAATAGGAAGAAATGATGGGGCTCAAATGGGATAGTGACTATATTTCATCAAAGAGTAAGACATAGCTCTTCTATAAATGAGGTACTGAAATATTCAGCATATTACCTGTGATGTTTGATGAGGACGGGACATATGGAAAGAATGAATCAGTTGATCAGAGATGAGAGATAAATAACTAGACAAATATGAGTAGATAAATCAGAGTAACATAGATATATCATAGATGAGTGCACTCCATATTGACCATTTACTCAACTCATTATCGAACTATCTTTATATGCATATCAACATATGAGAGATCTTTATCAACGATGACTTGACAATTGTAACAAATGCTCTCAGATTTAATCTTTGTTTGTGAACAGCCCTGGGAAGATAGAATCAAACTGGTTTGTCTGAGGGGCCTAAGGAATGGTGATGATATACTAAATCAGGACAGATGCCCATGCATCATTGGAAGAAACCCAAATGCAAGATGGAAATGGATCACTCATTTTCAACTATTCTAGATGAACTGAAATGGAACTATAGTGCATCGTAGAATGTGTGAGACATTGGCCTAATGGGGACGGCAGGGGCTAAATGGTGAATGTCCTAGTAGGACAGGGGTTATATGAGGACCAGGGAAAGCAAAAGAATGCCTTTACTTGGTGTATTTTGAAAGATTGTATAAGTTTGCTTGCAAATAAGTACAATAATTGTTCAATTTCCTAATTCTTTTTATCTCTCTCTAGATTCATCCTTTTCAGTTACTGCCTTAATCTTAAATGTGCAGTTTTTAGCTGCTTGCCTGGGGATATAGGCTAGAATTTTCTTGTGATGTGAAGAGCAGAAAATGTTTTCCTTCTGATGTGATGCTGAGAGATATTCTAGGTGTTTGATTTGCTTCTTCTGGTGTGTAATAAACATGTTCTTTGACATCTACATGATAGACTAAAATTCATTAACCTCGCCTCTTGGTACATTTGAAAGTCAGACTTATATGTGTAGAAATCTCAGAGTAAATTGTTGAAATCTAAATCCTTTGTATTTGGCTTCTGGTATGTAATGGTGTTGGAATAATTTATCAAATGAGGAGCGAACTTTGCTTAATTTACAATCTTCATAACTGAAGGGTTTTGGTGTGGGGAAAGCATTGACTCATTGGATCATTCAGTAATACTGCGTGACATTGTATGTTATGTTATTCTGTAATTTGTAAACACTATGGCATGCTGACAATATTTTTAAATAAACTGGGAGTCTATTAATTGGACTAGTGGAGTGGTGGTGGTGTGTATATTGTTTAATATTTTGTCAAACTCCTGGAGGGTTTGTCATCAAGCTAGAGCGAAAAAGATTTAAGAAGGGCTTACCAACTCCAGTAAGATACTACCAAAGGAACAGGAGTAAATTAATCCATCAAAAGGATGAAAATATAGGTTGTGGATATACCAGTGTTTGGTGCTGGATGTATGGATATATCGGTGGGTATTTTACATGAATAATAGATGCTCTTCAGAAGAGTAAATTATTAATGATCGTCAACTATGTAGCGTTGTGGATAAATTAGGTTGTGATATAGTCATTTAAATATATATAGGTATGTAGAGGCGTATCACCTCGATATATCTGGGTATATGCTATAAGTATATCTCTAGATATTTTATAGAAAAGTCGCATAGTGTCGTGTCTGTGACGATATATCGATCAACGAATCTCAGTGATATCCTCGGTCATTCTTGGGTAATATCGTATCGACGTCAGCCGATATCGGATATATCGAAGATATCTCTCGATGAATCTCGGACCTTATTTTAAATTTACGATCTAGCGCGATTACGAGTTATTCCCTTTGTAGAAACCTCAACAATGAAAGGACACTTTAGTTTTGTTATCAAATAATATATATTCATGCTCTGATGGAAGGATGTTGAAGCGAGCTAGTGAAATGGATGCGACATGGCATTTGTCCGGGGTGTTTGATGCTATTCTTGCATCTGAATGAGCGATAGGTTGACCTCATGCTGGCAGCCCCAGGTTTTGAAACAGTGGATGTGATGGTGGAATTTGCAACTGTATTCTGAAATTGTGTTAATTCATTCTATACAATCTCTCTTAGGAATCTTATGACTTACAGCTACAACTCATGATCATTACTGAACCTACTGTATGAATTCCTATGCAATATCCTGTATGGAAAATCATATTGAATCTTCAGGATTGCTTAACATCTTGTCAAAAAATTAAAACATCTATTTGTTAGAAGGTTTGTGGTTTTTGCATTAGCTTTTCCTATTAAAAGCAAGCATGATGTTTCGGTAGTTTCAGAATCTCAATCTCAGACACAGCAGGGTGCCTCATATCACATCATAACAAAGTTGGTTTTCATCAAATTCAGAGGATAACTTTGTTTTGGTGTTTTGGCTTTTGGCACCCTCATAGTGTGCTCTTTGACATCTTTGTAAAATAAGTTTGGTTTGTGTATTTTAGCCTGTTTGATATCCTGTTCTTTGTTTATTTTACATTTTGGCTTTTTGGATGTATGAAGTCGGAAAAGTATGTTAATAACACTTTAGACTGAGTTCCTGGGTTGCCGCAAATCTCCATGCTGAATTCTAACTATGCTTATAAATTATGAAAAACAGAGGTTGGCTTGAAATGTGATTATGAATTATTGCCTCATTCTGAGATCGTCGGACCTTTTAATAAAATCTTGCCCAATAAAATATGATCCATGAAGACTTGTGTCTGTTGTAGCCCTTTTCTCCTCTTTCCATGCAGTATCAAAGGTCCTCTTAACTTGTCAATCGACCCACATATCCTGGTTGTACTTATATGAACAAATAGGAACACATGTACAGGACCTGCCCATTAATGGGCCAATTCGCGATGCTTTATTTTTCTTTCTTTGGTTTAAGTTTTGATTGAAGAAAATCAGGTTTTCCTATTGAAGGTTCTGCTTGCTAATTGAAAAATACTTTGATAGTAAGTTCATCATTGTGGATCATTCACCATCAATGAATGGTAGCATGAATCTCAGATATCATGCAAAAGTACTGCCACCCCATTGTTGTTGTCTCAAAAATGTATTCTGGAAAGGACTTTTACTCTGGCACAGAAAACCATATTAATCGATTGTCTGTTCATGCCTCAACGAAAACCCACCTGTGGATATACCTGAGAAAGAAAGGCACACGTGGACATACCTGAAAAACCCTCTCATTAAAAGTGCACATCCTTCCTTTTAATATCTAAATCTCTTTCACCTACAGAGAGAAGAAAACAACTGATCTATGAGATTATCAGATGAAATGGGACAGAAAGAAGTGGCATGTCCTTGCTGTTCTTGTGTGTATCTTTCAGGGATAGACCAAGGAAATCAATTCTTCACGAAGTCTCACCAGTCATCAAGAATCTTACTGAAGTGGGAGATTTGTCATATCTTACTGAAAACATCATCTTCATTTGAACTTCCCCAACATGTAGGCATTATCTAACCTAAATTACAGCCTTGTCTCTCAATGGCTTCGTGACACTAGGGGGTCACAGGTTTAATCGATAGGACATTGAGATTCTCGTGGAGCTAATGCGTAAGGTGTTGGTTGTGAGGCTTAGAGCTACCCCTGTTTTGCATCCCTCAAGGTTACAAAAAGCAATCCCTGTTTTGTAGTTTATTACACCATGCGGACCCAGAAAAAAATAATGCAGGAAATTAAAGTGCCGTCATGAAGTTTCATTAATAATGTAGTTCAATTATTCTAATAGTAATGGTTCAGATTGCTAGATTATCTCTCTGATCCATGAGAAGCCTCATTTTCATTACTGCTTATTCACAATGTAACACAGCTTTTATCTCATCTCTAGAAAGGGCTGAGAATCAGAACTTTCATTTACCCCAGGTCTTAAGGGCAAGAAAGTATTTGGTGATGTGACGTGAATTTCCTGACCTTATGAAGGCGGAAGTATCGATAACAATTGGGGGTCAGTCATGGATATACTAGTAGCATCCTATGTAAAGCAAATTGATTGATTCTCTTGCTGGGTCACTTCCTTCATCTAGTTCACAACTTGAATTTTGCTTCTGTTCTTAGCTAAACAACCCCACACAAACCGGAAAAAAGGAGGGTTGATTGTCAAAAGTAATAATGAAATGAGTGGGATAGGTGGGAGTCAAGTCGTGAATAAATGTTAATTTAACTACGACAATGCTTACACTGATTTTGGGATTGTAATTAAAATTTATCCATGCCTCTCTCAATCTTGTAATTCAATATGAAGCTTCATGATCATGGACTTTTTATCATTTTCTTGTATGAATTCGAATTGTTGTATCTTTCATTACCTAACATGGAATAGGCTCCATTTGTAGGAAGTTTACATTTTGGCATTGGTTTGGAATGTCAAGCCATTGACAGTTGATCTATGGAGAATATTAGTATCTTACCTTGCAGAAACGGCAGAACTAGTCATACAACAAGCCAGTGGGTTAGCATCAGAATAGGATAATTTGCTTTAGGTTGGATTGCTTTAGGATAATTTGCTCTTTCTGTTTGAAAAGAAATCAGATAAACACTCCACTATGTATACTGATTATTTTACTCGGTTGCCTGTTTTCCCGGATAGAACAGCCTGGAAAAGAAATGAAGAAAAACTGCATTTACTGTAGAGATGCATACTCATGCAGGACACTTGGATACTGATATTCTCGAACTCTGTTTTGCAAATCGTGCCTGCATGCCTCTAAACAAGATGGTCAGCCTCTATACAAAATAGATATCAACTTTGCTAAAAATGAAATGCATAATCTTCCCCACACGACTGATATATATTTAAGGTCAGGATTTCAGAAGACGAGGATGCTTATTTAGAAGCCAAAACTAGAGTAGTAAGGCTAGCACAAAACTTGCTCCATCATGGAGCTGAAAGGAGATGTCATATTACACAAGTGCTTGATTTTCAAAGGAAGCTATTCTCAATACCAGCAGTTTGGAAATCATAAGTTTTGGGGGTAGGAAGTGCTGTCCAACCACGGGTAATAGGCAGAGAACTCTTGGTCAATTCCTTCAAAGAGTCTCTCTAATGGGGTTCCATCAAAGTCACCAAATAAGTTCTGGTTTTCCCATCCATACAAAGGAGGTGGCTGTTCATTCTCGTATAGGCTGTCAAAGTCCCAGACTTGCAGTTGCATTCTCTGCATGGGAAAGTAGCAGCAGAGCTTTGTTGGTTAAGGAATAATCCTGCATATTGACATCTATCATTTTGTGAAGTGCAGGCCGCCAGTTAAAGTTATTTGATTTGCTCCATAATTTTCACCACTAGTATCAAGTAAAAATAGCCATGTAGTTCCTAAATTTCTATCTCCTCTTACATACAGGTTGTGACACCATGAAGTTTAAGGTAAAGGGTATAAGGTTTTGTCTTTTGATCGTATGTAAATGTCTATTAAGGAAGTAAGGACTGTTGGAGCAAAGATATGAGCGACACAACCATAGACAGGATCCAAATGCAGGCGAGGCCTCGTAGGAGATGGTGTATTAGCTTCGCCTCCGGTTATACAGGGAGGGTGTAGCAATAACAGGAGGGACATTTGCTGGCACCAAACACCTTGTGGACTGCCGCAAAATGGGATCTCAGCCTGGTCATAACTTGAAGTGAGGGCAAAAACACAGTCAGTGAGTGCACCTTCTCCTCAGAACTGCACATACCACATAGGCTTTTCAGCCCTGTCATTATGTCTTGAAAGCTTGTGTGCTAATATCTACTGCCAGATGGTCTGGTCTTCATGAACGAACGAGAGGTCGAGAGTTACTCTTTATAAGCCCCCCATCACTGGAAAGGGTGTAATGTTCTTTTTGTTGTGGCTCATGACATTCTATCTTTTGCTAAAGCCTAAAAGTGATTTCTTTTGGGTCTCCTTTGTGGCCTACATTTTCCTTCTCAAATTTGGTAGCCTTTCCTAATTCATGCCTTAAAAGGGCTTTACTCAGTGAGATTCTTGACAAATAAGACTGGTTGATGGAAGGCCTAATAATCATCGTTATCATAAGTTAAAAACCTAGAAATGAGAAATAATTGATTGAAGTAGTATTACTATTCCACGTAAAGCATTTTTGTCTAGTAGGCAAGTACACTATCTCCCCTCTGTCTTTTATATCATCTGTGGTATTAAAAGTTCATCTCTTGCCTTGGTTGGAATGATGAGATAAGAAAAAGAAACTAGGGTTTCCATTGCATGAACACTATGAATACACTAGATCTATAGGTTTTACAATCTGTTGCCAATTGAGGTATATATATCCATAATAAAGTTGATAGTGGGACATCAGGCTCGGCTAGATTTAAAATTTTGAAAAACTTTTGAAACTTGATGACTCAGAAAAGAGCACGGAATCGCGATTGCGAATCTCTTAAATACAAAATATACTTCAATCATCGAAATAAAGATCAAAACAAAAATACAAGCATGGATTTGTTGTTTTTGTATGTGAAGTGGAAATATGTTAATAAGCTTAGGGATTGGACATGAAAGCACAAGTCTGTGATTTGTCCTGGTTGTATTGAATCCCTCCATGATTATGAATATTATAATTCAAAAAAAAATGAACCAGGGTTGGCTGTTGGCCATGTGTGCAATGGGTTGAGTAAGACATCTAGGCATGGACCCCCTCTTGTCCTCCCAATACAACAAAAGGCCCTCCAAACCGTCTCAAGGCCAAGACAGCGGCTCACCAGAGCTATCAGCTACAGTCCCAATTGCTTAAACTATTGCATATATATGCCTCATGGCTCTAGAAATAAAGGAGGGACTGACAAGTTAGAGACAGAGATTGGGGGACAATCCCATTTTCACTTACCATCAATTCCTGCTTTGTGTCTTTTCACAACTCAAAGTTTTTTTGGTTTGATTGCAATAATAAGAATAAGGCAGCCTTCAAGAAGAGAGTTGGGGGGAAGAAAATGTTATTATGGGGCGGTGGAGGGGAGCCTTTCAACTTTCAACTTTCAACTTTCGAGTTTAACGATGAAAGTGTCTTTCTCTATCATGGATCAATCATCTCTTCCTCTACATCTACATGCCATATTAATTGCTAGGTTTCCTGTTGCTGATCATGCACTTATCTTCCCCCCCTCCGTTCATGAACCTACCATTGCCGACTTCCCTACCCAGACCCTTATCCATGGCCCCTAGGTTTATCTGCAGTTACCATGCCTGCGTCTCATCCGGGGCTCTGTTTTGTCCATGTCTTATCTCCATACTCATTAGCAAGCTAGTGGGTCATTTATTCCTCGTCCTGGATTGATTATTGGAAGTACTGGGGATCAATGTTGGTAACTTTATGATAGCCTCGGCTGTGCAGTCGATTTGCGTCTGTCTCGGTAATCATAATGGCTGATAGTTCTTGAGTCCAGTCGTCTGTATTGTGAGGACTTTATTTAGCACAATCAGCATACCTTGGTCGGCTCTATTTGATGGACTCCAATCTTCTAAATGAAGGACCTTGAGTGTTTCCGCAGGAATTGGAAAATAGATTAGATCTTTTTGTGAGACCAGGTTTAACTAAACTTTGATAGTACAAGGATACAAAATAATAGTGCTTTACGATAAGTTATTAGAGACTCTAATGGTTCTATTAAAATGACCGCTTATAGACCTATAGACAATTCTTCGATAATTCTTGTTAAATGTATGGTGTTAAAGATTTGAGTATTCTATTAGTAAAAATAAGGGTTTTTTGAGCAAAGAGTGAGATAACAAGTGAATTATAGATTATTATAATAAGAGGATTCCCAATACTAACTTTTATTATGTGTTATTAATGGAAGATATTCCCGAAATTGTCTCAAAGTATAAACATTTATATGTTCATTGACATATCTATAAGAGGAAGTAAATAGAGCCATTGATTATCTCTAGCAAAAGAAATAATATTTAGATTCGCATATATTTGATGATGTATTTCTATAAAATAATATATATTTTAGTTTTAAAGATTATTATGATTTTCTTTTCAATCATGTTTGTAACCTTCCTTAGTCTTCTTTCACACAATAATTAAAAAAAAAAAAAAAAAAAACCTTGATCGGCTTCCTCACTTTAATTCCATAATTGTCATTGTTGAGATTGCACGCACTTAAAAGTCACTTTTTTTAATTATGTTATTTTATTTTATGAACAAAAAATTTGTTAGTAATTTTATTACATGAATAAGTTGTATTCATTTTAATACATGGGCAGTGTATATTAAGGATAACATGGTTCATATAGCAATTGACATGTACAAGAGTTCATGATTGTGAGTTACTTTCGAACTGAAAATTTGTTCACAATCAACAAAGAAAGTAGGCAGGCCCTTTTGGCTGATTTTAATGCATTGATTGATATTTTATTTAGTGTAATTTGACTTAGTCATAGACCTAGTCAGGTAGCATAGGCTTAGGTGGTTGGCACATGCCTACTTTCTCAATTTTAAAAGCAAAAATCTTATGTTATTTATTTGAAAAAAATTTTAGAAAGTTAAAAGTATATATAAAAATGTAAGTTTCCTCAGTAACGAACAAACAAATAATTGCTTGTTTTCACTTTTAATTTTAATTATTATTTATAAAATCTAGTTTATCAAAATTTTAATGTATATAAATGTATTCTAATAAAAATGATTTATTTTTATAATTTTTTATTTGATGTTTTATTATTATTTTTGACATATATTCATTTTACATTAATTATATTATAATAAGTAAAGTTGATAAACAAGCCAACCCATTCGGGCCACGGCCCACTCGACCTATTTATATTCAACTGGGCCAACAATCTAACCTAAATTTCCTATTTAAGGCCAATCACAAAATCCGTCGCGCTTAATTAATCTATTTATATTCGCTACCAACAACCTAACCTGGGCGATGCCAGTCGATCGCCAAAACTGGCCAAACCTTAAAATATTAAAAATTAATTTTACAAATTAGACTATTTTTCAAATAATATATAAATATATAATAATAATTAATATATAAAATAATCGAGTATAGACAATATAATAATATTAAACAAACTTAAATAAATAAATAATGCTGGTGCATTATTATATCAAAAGTACTAACTAATTAGCTAAATAATACAAAAACAATAAAGTAATAACTTAATAACATATTTGAAAAATAAATTTCAAAGTATCAAATGAAATCTCATATGCCTCTATATTAGAAATATATACATATTCGATGCTAGTTGAGTCGTCATCATCATCATTTATTAATTAAATTTTTGAATGCTAACCATATAAATTTCATTTATATTTAGAATAAAAATATTTTTTTTTTCTAAAAATGCATCTCAATTGTAATAATGAAATATCATATTTGTTTTGAAAGTTCATATTGTTAGAAGCTATAATCATATTAAGAAAGAAATAAGTGTATAATTTTTGTAAATTATTTTAAAAATATAAATATTTTGTTATTAACACTAGTTTAAGTAATAAAATTATTTAAAATATATTAATAATTTAGTTATTAAATTACTTTCATTTATACAACTTAATTTTTATCAAAAAACATAAAATGTGATTAAATAAAATTCTAAAGGATAAATACAAAAATAAAATTATAAATATTTAAAATAGATTAAAGAGATAAATAAAATATATTCAATATTAAAATTTAATTTATTTAATTCAAATGTATTCCATAATTTTTCATAAAAGATTTTTAAAATATTAAATTATCATATAAAATATATTAAAATGTTACATTTAAAAATTGAAAATAAAATAGTTAAAAAACAAAGTTTAATATATTAATAATATATTATAATAATAATAATTATTATTTTTAAAACCCTTATGCTACAAAAGCATATATTTGACTCCATATTAAATGCCAAAATATCAAATTTTATAGATGCATCATTGAAAATCTAAATTACTAAACTAGTTACATAAAAAAAAAGTCAATCCGGCCAACTCGAACAAAATTCACATCACATGTGCTAAAACGGTCGACCTATTTGGCCCGATTTTATTCGCATTAAATTCTACAAATTTCAATCCTTCAAAAAAGCTGAGCTAAAGCTGGTCGGGCCCATCGGGAGCACAACCCATATTGTCAGCTCTACTTATAAGGACTTGAATTTGTGATATTCCGTAAACTCATCCTACTCTTTTACCACTCGAAGAATTCTCGGAAGCTAGCTGGAGATATATATTTTTTTGAAAAAAAGATAAATTTATTGATTTAGATTGAAGAATAATCGATGTAAATATAATCAAGCAGCTAAGAAACTTTGCAGATAACGCAAAGATCCAAGGTGCAGCATTAGGCAAAAGGATCTAAGTAAAGGCCTACACATTTGATAATCTAATAATGCCTAAAATACCTAAGATTCCAAATAACCGACGTAATACGATTCGATTCGATAACTTATCGACCAATTTTTATTGCATGACCGCTAACGCGAAACCACGGTTAACTAACCATCACACATAATATTGGTCTCAATGCCAAAAAAATGATACTTAATAAGTCGATCAACAAACACTATCAAGTCGATAAAAAGACGTCGCTAAATGTGCCCGGACAAAAAACACTTCTTTATGAATGCGTTAAAACCACTTTATCGAAAAGAAACCTAGACATGAGGAAAGAAAACAATGAGATTTTAAGTTAAAAATGACCAAAAAATTATCAATTCTCTTTAATGAACAAAGACTTGAACGGGAGAATAAAGAGAGAGAGGTGGCTAGGGTTTCCAAAAATAAGGGCCCAAAGGCTTGATGTTTTATTACTTATTTTCAGTGGTGGGTTATCTTTTATTTGGTTTTGTGATTTTAAAATTTTTTAGACCTTTGATTTATTGATGTATTTATTAATTTATGAATAATTATATAATTATTTAAATTATATTATTTAAAGGTTTTTACAATTTATTTATTTATTTTTAAATCTATTTACTTTATATTACATCATTGAAGTATTGTGTTTTTATAGGCTCTAGACCTCAGACACCTATCTCCCTTTTACCACTTGAGTCACTCCTTAACGATAATGGTTGATACAATTTCATTTTACCTACATTTCTAATATTTAATCAATTATCTTTTTATTGATCGGTTTTCTTTAGTCTAATTTTGAAAATCTTGTAATCATTTAAGTTTTCAAGTTTACTCAAACTTAACCAAATATTTATTAATTTATAACCGTATTATTTATGGTTTAATACAAATAACTTCAACTATTATTTAATCGAGACCAAAACCTACAAATATTTCCCAAATATCTAGAGTCAAATAGACAAATACTTTAATAGTACCTCTTCTAATTGATTCACCAATTAGAGGTAACTTTTAAATAAAAATGATCATTCTTAATTTTTTTTTATCTTTAATTATTTATACTTTTATATGGTCATAAAGGGACATGGTTACTAGTTATTCATTTAGGTGGCCTTTGTTTTTTTGACTTTTTACTGAAAGCTAAATAGCTTTCAGTATTCAACTTGTTTATTTTTAAACTTTTTTATAACTAATAACCGAAATTTCTAAAAAAAAATTGAAAAAGCTAAATTTGCCCTCTTTTATTCAAAAAAGTCATATTTTAAAACAAAAAACATCACCTTTACCTAATAAGTATGAAAACTAAAAGCACTTACTATTTAATATTGAAAGACAAATAATTTAATACTTAAAACTATTAAATACTATTTAATATTGTTTCGAAAAGCTATATTAACACAAGAAAAACAAACTAGCTCGATCTTATCTTAATACGCATGCTGACTGTAAGATACGTTCATGATATTGTAGCAATAGTAGGACATTTTTATTGTTATGCATTTTTGGTAATTCATGTGTAGGGACATTTTTATTATTTCATGTGTTCCAATATTTCCATGTTTGAATGTAGAATTTATTTGGATTATTTTCTCTTGTGATTTTGTTTGTGGGGGATGTAAAATATTGTAGGCACAAGAGAACTAATTATAATGACGTTATTGATGATTTATGAAGTTTTTCAACTTAATATTTGATAAATTATTCTCACTTAAAAATAAATGAAATATTCAAATATTTTATCATGTACATATTTCAAAAATTATTCTAAAAGACAATTTTGAATAATTGTATAATTTCAACTTTGTAGATGTCTCCAGTTACTTGGAGAAAGGAAACTCTATATGGTTTTTATATTTAATAAATCACGAGTTCATTCCTCTTGCTCAATTTAAATCAAAATTTACTTACCTTAAACATAAGAATTTGATTGTTTCTCATAATATGGATTTTCAATTCACCTCCATTCTTAATCCTCAACATCAAATGACCTAATAGTAATAACTAAATATCTAATAGATCATGGGTTAGGAATTTGACTCAAATCAAATCAAACTATCAGTTCCTTAAACATAAACATATGTAAAATAGATATACTGATTTTGAATGCAATTTAGATAACATTCCTCTCAGACAAGTAACAATTTTTTTTTTTTTGAAATAATAATGGAGTTTTCATTATTGGGATTAGATAGATACATTTTCAGAAGCTAGAGAAAGGTTTACTCTATTTAATCAAGGGTGTAAATGAGTTAATTTATTTAACTTGATTCGCATATTTAAATTTAATCGTAAGCACTTAAATGTTCAATTAAAGAAATTGTTATATATCACTTGACTCGTTTATTTCCACAGCCTTAATCAAGCTTTTACTATTTTATTAATCGAAATAAATCGATTTTCGAAAGATAAAAAATTTATTAATTTTTAATTATTCAAACTTTATTTGAATAGCTCGAATAACTCGATCATTTTTCGAGCTCACGCGAACATTCAAAGAAAAAAAAAAAGCTCTCAATCGACCGCCAAATTCAAAGCTCTTCAAATTTTAATCAATTGATCTCAGATGACTTATATCAACTCGATTACACCCCAATGAGACCGAGGTGTGGACATTTCCAGCCATCAAAATTTCCAAAATGAAGAATCAAAAGTCCAAATAACATGAACTTACATTAAACTATCATCTCCATTTTCATCACGAGTGTCAAAAGTCTCCCCATATGTCAAAATGGTCAAAAAATTTCCCAGGGCTTTGCATTTTCCCATTTGCCTCTAGCATTAAAACTGACAAAGACCCTTGAAATTATATCTTTAAACATCCTTTTCAGAGTTAAGTGGTACCACATGAATCTTAATATTATCCATATATATATATATATATATATATATATATTCATAAAGAGACAAGCCCTAGCTTTCACCTGAATAATTCCTCTAAAAAACACAAGAAATTGGACAATGGGGTTGCTCAATATCGGATTACTCTGGGTCCCTATTATTGCTTGAGGCATAAAAATCAAGAACAATAATACCTCAAATGTCACAAACATTTATATTATCCTTATCCAGATTCTTTCCAATTTAGCACAAATAAATGGATTTATATCATTTTCTTTGAACTTGTGTGGTAAGAAAATGATATGATTTTTTTTTTTGGTGGTGAAGAGGTGGCTTTGAATCCCAACAGCAAGCAAGGGGCCAATGAGAGTTCAGTCCCGAGCAGTCTCTGCCTGCCGCGTGTCTGTAAGCCCAATCCTGATTTTGTGGCCGTTATGAATTCAAAAAAGCCAGTCCTCATAATTGATCTTCGATCTCCAACTGCTATAAAGAGTCAACACTCCTCTGTCCTCTCTTCTCTCCTCATAAAAAATTATCTCACCAGCATTGCCTTTCAGTTGCTTCCCATCAAGCGCCTATGGCTACTGCCGTCTCCACCCTTGGGGCTGTAAGCAGAGCACTGGTACTCTGCCTTTCCCGCCTTTTCTTTAAGGCCTAGCTAGGTCATCTCTATTGATTATTATTATTATTATTTATTTTTTTGTATCAAAATGATCAACGCATTTGTTATTGTTATGATGTTGTTGAGTTTCATTTTTCACTTGAGGGTCTGATCAAATTGGCTGAAAAAGGACGTGTTTACACGAACACAGACATGGATCTTTGCGACTCCATGGGGATCATCATTTGGGCTTGAAGGTTTTTCATATGATGATTCGTGGCATGCGGTCCTCCATTTCTGATTAAGAAGACCTTTGTTAAACTAACAACTCTCTAAGTTTCTTTAAATTCAGAAAATTTCGGCTTAATACTTAATATCATGCTTAATACTTTCGCCTACCCCCATGCGGTTATATCCGGACATGGAGAGTCAAATAAAGTCATCCATAGAGGTAACTCGAACTCGTAATCCTTGCTAAAACCAAGCTCTAATACCATATTAAACTACTAACTTTTTTAAAAACTCGAGCTTGTTAGATTTTGGGTATAATATAAATATCATGATTCTTAACACCATGCCTCATACAGCCCATACGTACCCATCATAAGAGCGAACCAAACAGGCTTCATCCATGGAGTAGCTCAAACCCCATAACTCCCACTCAACTAAAGCTCTTATACCACGCGTTAAACTACGAACCCTCTCTAAAAGCCTACGCTTATGCATTTCAAGCACATGAATATCGCGCTTTCTTAACAATTTCACTATACTGTCTACATCACCAAGATATGAGATTTATGTGATGCAGCTGAGCTTGAATGGCGACTCTGGTGCCCGCGGAGCTTCAGTTCCAAGCTCAGCCTTCTTGGGGAGCAGCTTGAAGAAAGTGAACTCTAGATTCAGCAACACCAAGGTTTCATCAGGGAGTTTCAAGGTTATTGCAGAAATGGACGACGATGAGCAGACCGACAAGGACAAGTGGAGAGGCCTTGCTTTCGATACTTCTGATGATCAGCAAGACATCGTCCGAGGAAAGGGCATGGTTGATTCTCTCTTCCAAGCTCCAATGGACGCCGGAACCCACTATGCTGTCATGAGCTCTTACGAGTATATCAGCACTGGACTTCGCCAGTAAGAACCAAAAGAGAAACCCAACTTTGTAATATTTTCATGTTATGAAAGAGTTTTGCTCTGATCATGAAGTGGTGATGATGGTGGTTTTAGGTACAACATGGACAACAACATGGATGGTTTCTACATTGCTCCTGCATTCATGGACAAGCTTGTTGTTCACATCACCAAGAACTTCATGACTCTGCCCAACATCAAGGTACACATCTACTGAATATATATGTCTCAAATTTCTCTAATTAGCTTTTTGCATAGAATATTGACTTGATCATAGAATAAGAAAAGAATACCTTATAAAATAAGGTCAATAAGACTTAACTTAATTAAGAGCTCTACAGGTAATGCGAAGAATAATTTACTTGTAGTTCGAGCCCAGACGTAATTTATGAGGAATATATTACTATGTTGTAATACCAGTGAATATATAGATGTCAAAAAAAAAAAAATCCTTATAAAATAAGCAAAGTTATTAGAAATATCATTATAAATATTATAGGTTATGAGATGAAAAAGTTATGAGATAGAAATAGGCTTATAAAAACTATATGGGGTGTGTAGAGATATGAGAAAGAAAATAAGATACTTGATAGAGTGATGAAGTTTGCCGTTCAGGTTCAAGTATGAATACAAATAATGAGGAAATATGGGATGTTGTGAGAATCCAATTGTATATAATTTTATCTCTGTGGGCATTTCCCCCCCTCATGCCGAAACATATTTCTCGATCACAAAACTTGTATTGTAATAATAAGTTTTGTATTTTATCCAGAACACACACATTGGTCTCTTCACTCCTCCTCCTCCCACTGGGTAAGGGCTTAAACATCATAGATTTTTCCTCAGTCATATTAATTAATATATTTCTTTATGAATCCACGAAACCTGAAAAGTTCCAATGATTCTGTCAAAGGTTCCCCTCATCCTTGGTATTTGGGGAGGCAAAGGTCAGGGGAAGTCTTTCCAGTGTGAGCTTGTCTTTGCCAAGATGGGAATCAAGTGAGTTTATGATTTTCACAGTTTCTGTCAAATTCAAAGGCCTTTTGTAAACATGTTTCGATTTGACGATGAAATTTAATTTTCTTTTTCTTCAGCCCCATCATGATGAGTGCTGGAGAATTGGAGAGCGGAAATGCAGGAGAGCCTGCAAAGCTGATCAGGCAAAGGTACCGTGAAGCAGCTGATATAATCAAGAAGGGAAAAATGTGTTGCCTCTTCATCAACGATCTCGACGCCGGAGCAGGTCGGCTCGGCGGAACAACCCAATACACTGTCAACAACCAAATGGTTAACGCCACCCTCATGAATATTGCTGATAACCCAACAAATGTTCAGCTCCCTGGTATGTACAACAAGGAGGAGAATCCTCGTGTCCCCGTCATAGTCACTGGTAATGACTTCTCAACATTGTATGCTCCTCTCATCCGTGACGGTCGTATGGAGAAATTCTACTGGGCACCTACTAGGGAAGATAGAATTGGAGTTTGCACAGGAATTTTCCGGACTGACAGTGTTCCTCAAGAGGACATTGTCAAGCTTGTTGACACTTTCCCTGGTCAATCTATAGGTACGTTCCTCACAGCGTATCCATTTCTTTGCATTTTCCGAGTTCTTTATATCATTCTCTGTGCATTTGCAGATTTCTTTGGTGCACTGAGGGCGAGAGTTTATGATGACATGGTGCGGGATTGGATAGCGGGAATTGGGGTCGACACAGTGGGGAAGAAGCTAGTGAACTCCAAGGAAGGACCCCCAAGTTTTGAGCAGCCGAAGATGAGCCTTGAGAAGCTCCTTGAGTATGGGAACATGCTTGTCCAAGAGCAGGAGAATGTGAAGAGAGTACAATTGGCGGACAAGTACTTGAAGGAGGCTGCTCTTGGAGATGCTAATGAGGATGCTATTAACAGAGGAACTTTCTTTACTTAGATCCATTCCCCTTTGATCGGGGAGGTTTGCACTTTTGCTCCTCTGATCTTCCAATTATGTCGTGACAGAATTATGATCCTAAGCTTTTCCCATTTCTTAAAGCTTCCCTGTTTCCATATCCAAAAGGTGTCATGTAGATATGGAGTGAAAAAGATTGTGAGAAAATTAGTACCTCTGCATCATTAACTGTGTTTCCGTGGATTAGTATCATCCTCTTGTAATTTTGTGGTTACAAGGATTAATTAGTCTCAACTTTTATTTTAATGTTTAAATTCTTAATTTTTATTCGACCCAAGTTGTCATAGAATTTGAGTTCAATCAAAAATAGAATTTTTATTCAATCCTCTTGTAATTAAGTGTTTGGAGTTCAATCCTACAAGAGGTCTTCTTTCCATCTGTGATTCCTTCATCACGAGGAAGAAAGGCGGATCCAAAAATTCATTGATCTCAATGGCTAAATCCAAGGAAACCACCAAGAACAAATGGCCCAGAATTGAAGTGGGCTGAGACCTCGATTGATAGAAATGTGTTGGAGCAAGAGGTCCAGCCCCATAACAACTCTCTTCAAAAGATACAGGTCTCTCTCTAGTCTATATGCACCAGGGAAATTATCCTAGAGGAATTTTCAGGACGAAAGAGAGTAGCAGTTTCTTGTTATTTTCTATAATTAGGATTAATTTGTTTAAAATTAATAAATTGGGGAAAATTTTGTGATTTAAGATATTTTTTTAAAATATCTTATTTTTTAAGATATCTTATTTTGTTATTTACCACTTGAGTTAAGCCAAAAGCTTCAAATTTATAGATTTGTGATTGATACAAACATGCAATTGTTAAATTTATCTTATAAATTTTGGATTTTTAATTTGGGAAAGAGCATTGTATCCTAATAATTTAATTCTTCCAAGCTTAAATCAAAATGATTGATTTAAGTATATATATATTGGATTGTTTTAAATAATGTTTTGGAGTATTAATTGGAAACAGAAGATTGAGATTATGATAATTAGTTTTGGTTTTAAAGGGTTAAGTGAATTTTAGAAAATTATAGTAAGTTCATTTCCAATTAAAGTTTTATGAAGTTAATGTTATTAGTTCTTTTTAAATGATGAATCTCCAAAAATAAATTAGTTTTTTTTTTTAAGAACTACAAGTTTTTCAATAAGTTAAAAGAAAATGTTGAAAGTCTTAAATTTTCATAGTTTTAGTGGGTATTTGGTAAACTAATTTGATAAATTAAAATTACTTAATAATTAGATTTAATTTATTAAATAAATAAAATATACTTAATGATCAACTTCCTGTAATTAATTTATTCATAAGTTCAAATCTTGATTTGGATTTTTTACTTTCATTTATTATTGTTACCTCAATAATCTCAGTTACTACTTCATGATCTTTATCGATCTTTTGTCCTAATTATGATATGTAAGGATAAATATATTGACTCGATAATTTAAAGGGAAAAGTAGGTTTTTGTACATTTATACAAAAATATTTGTATATAAGCCATTAAGAAAGCAAAATAAGGAGTGAGTACATACCTTCCAAAAATAATTGTGTTTTGATTTAAAAATAAAAGATATCCAAAAAATCCTCAAATTGCCCTTTGTTATAATAGTAGATGAAACAATTATGCTAATAATTGTAAAACATTATGGTAGTAGATATAATATGTTATGGTAGTAATTAATCTATATTAATATACTGCAACTACTACTATAACATGGTAGTTTGAAGATTTTTTTGGTTATGCTTAAGATTTGTTATGCTCTTATTTTATAAAAAGTCTGGATAACACCCCTATTTCAACCTTAAACCCGTAAAAACATAAAAAATTAAACCAAGGCTATGAAATATTGATAATACCTAAACTACCATTAATGAGGTGGAAAAAGAGGGAAACAACATATTTCTTCAACATGCCGCTCGATCCCTTTGCTCTTTAACATATTTCTTCAACTACCATTAATGAGTTACTGCATTATATGAAACGTAAGCAGAGAGGCCATGTAGGGGAAGTAGCATTGAACCGGATATTGCAGGCGCCTGCGACAGAAGAGATTGGTGCTGCACCATACGCCCTAAGCCGTGGCTTGATGACAGTGACATGATCACGATGCCAGAACGCCCTGCTCGTTATTTCACACAATGGTTCGCAGTATGCCGGGCCCTATCATTCCTAAACGATGCTTGCGCTGTCCCTTTCTCCATATCTTTTATTATTTGTGTGGAGGGGTCATTACCTTTCGTCTACAGTAGAGTCTTCCGTTTGATTAATGGTAGTAAGGTATGTCGTGGTGCCCCGAGCATATCCCACTGGTTCTTCACGATGATCCCTTCATTTTTAAGAGTACTGCAGGAGAAACTCAGAGTGATTCATCTGACTCGGAAATGCATGAGTGCTATTCGTGCCAAGGCCAATCTCATAACCCAGCATCATGTTTTCTTCTAACGTCCGAACCGATAAGCAACGGATGTTATCAACCGTGTTGGGAGTTACTAATGGTATTAACACGTAGGTATCGTCGCACTCGTTGATTGGTATCCAAACGTGCTTGACAGATCGAAAACGCCGATGTGTAAAATAAAGCCCAAATGCGCAAGCCGCACGCTGGTACTTCCAAGAATATAAATATCATCGTGACGGATATCGATCCTCGTGGAAAGGTATTAACTACGAGATTCTCGCTTCTTAGATAATATCCGAAGAATGACTTTAAGAGGGGAATTAAATTATGTAAAGACTAACCGAACTGGTTGATGAATTAAAGTATCATGAAGCCTAGGTTATATCTCCTCCCCGTCACGCTCAATGAATCTGTTTAAAGAGATTGTTATTCAATACATTTATAACTGCTTCCATGGTGAGGCGATTCATTTACTAGATATCCTCTCTCTCGAGTATATCCACCTATCTCGCGAATAGAATCGAAAGATATCTCTCTATCTCACTCAAGATTCCGAGATGCTTAAATGTTCTACCCCTAGATACCACCTTCAGTCCCGAATATCTCTATCGACCGACCAAATTGCCACTCTACCCGCATCCCCGAATACCCCCATCTCGAATCTCTGATCACGCGGCCATGCCATCGTCGCAAACATTATCATATAATTTAATACGTATAGAGTAGATTCGACAATTTATCAACAATTGAATAACAACATAAAAGATCAACTTAATCCATATCATATGACAGGTTCGACGTAACCCCAGAAAAAACAATCAGAACATAATAAAAGAAAAGATGAAATCGCTTAATACGTAAAACATTGTTCTACTATCCCAAAATATCAAAACATGAAAAAGTTTCGTGACAAATCCCGCACTTCCTCGAAGACGCTTGTCACCGCCTGAAACCCTTGCCTCGGCTTCAGACGCCTCCCGATACCCTAATTTCGCACATCCGCACTTTAAATGACGAGGTGCAGATTCGGTCGACGTCGCTGACGGGGATCGCCGCGCACGCGGGGACGAAGGCTGCGGATGACGCCGCTGACGCGGGAACGCCGCTGACTTCGCAGATTGTTAATCCCGATCGCCGCTGACGCGGCTTATCGCCGCGACGACGCCACTTCCTCGCCGCCTTCCTCATTGTTCCAAAATCGGCCCAAAGTTGTTCTTTCGCTTCCATCGAACCCAGACCACACTGCACACAAACGTGGGTCTAGCCACAAAAACTATAAAATTATTATAAAATAAATGTGAAAATGACAAACCGACGCGAGTGTAAGATGAGTGTTTTAGGCACTCATCAGTGCTACTTTTAGCTACATCAAAGACACAATCTGGAAAAGGATCCAAGGGTGGAGAAACAAGTTGCTTTCACAGGCGGGCAAAGGTGTGTTATAAATCGGCTGTCAGCCATCCCCAACATATAGTATGAGTGTGTTTCTTTTACTGTCTTGCTTAGATGATTCGTAAAATGATGAATTCGCTAGCGTAGTGTGAGTTCAGGAATGGGAAGGATTAGATGGCAAAGCCGGACTCAGACTAGCTCGTGCTATGAATTGGGCGGCATGGGTTTATGCGGGATTTACAGTGTTTTTAATTTTGCTTTACTGGGAAAGCAAGGGTGGAACTTCATTCATAAATCCCAACACTTCGTAGCCTCGCTTGTTCAAGGCCAACATTTTCCTCATGGAAGCCATTCTGTCATCACCGGGAAGTAATCCGAGTTTTGCTCAAGGCAGTTTGGAGCGAAAGAAGTTGTCAATAAGGATACTCGATGGAGAGTGGGGGATGGTAAATCCATTTACGTGATGAGGATGCCTGATTCGCGGATCTCGCCCGGTTTGTGGTCAACCAATCCGCTCCTACCAAAACTCAAAGCGTTTCGGGATCCGCTGCTGACGCTGCGAAGAGGATGGGATTTGGATCCGTTCACTCTATCTCGGTATCACGTTTCTCCGGCTATTTGTTCAATCCCATTAGCAAAACTGCACTCCGACTTGTCGGGGGATGTGGCATTATTCAAATAACGGTTTATATACAAGAAAAATCATGCTAGAATGTTGACTCGCAGCCTTTATGAAACCGAATCTAGGTTATATTGCCTTCGTGACGGGAAGTCGCTGAAATCTATTTCTTCCTAAAATACTTCTCTTTTACGGCGCTTCCTTATATTAGTTGCATTCCGTTTCTACGATCATTGATAAAGGTATGAATTTGCCAACTTGTGCTCGGTGTGTCATGGTGGGCGTGGTCCCAGCATTACCGGCATCTATTCTATGATTGCCCGTATTCGCCCTCGTGTCGACCGGCCGCTAGCGGTTAAACCGCCACCGACCAATCGGCGAGTTTCCTCGCTTGGTTGCTAAAGTTGATTGATGATCTTGATCCCGACGTAATGTGTCTTGCAGCAATGATCCTATGGTGTGCTTCCGAGGCAACCCAAAACCGTAGCTTTCTGGGAGAACTTCTTACTTCCGCCAGCCAAGCATGGAGCCGGGTATGTGTTTTTCCGTGATCGCGCCGATCCCCGTGCCGGTGCGCATCTTCCTTTGCCGCTCAATGTGCTCATGGGACCTCAATCCTGGTCTCGCCAGAAGCCGCTAAGCAAACTGACGCAAAGATTGTTTCGCCATCTATCGCCCATAAGGTTTCGCATTTGTCATAAGGAATGATGGCCAATTTTATGCATGCAAAGACGCTATGGATGCCATTATCCTCAGAATACAAAAGTTAAGTCGGGGCGACAAGACTGGGTGAGCGCCTCCTCTTTCGCTTTTATCTTTGAAATCGGGCCGACGCTGAAATAAAATGATTCTTTATTAATTGTTACCAGCTTTGTCTTCACACTCTTTTGACTGCTCGACATGGCTTTTAATTTCGATCATGGCATTTTGGTAATGGTACTACTCTATTCGGCTCAGAGTTATAGCAAAGAACAAGCGCGCCATACGTTTCTGGGCCAGATGCTTGTTTCAATTAACGCTACTTCTCTACGAAATTCTTTGTCATTCCTTCGGTTGGGAGGAGCGATTCTTCGATTTATCATCTATATTTAATAGCGTTCTTCATTGTTTATCAAAAAAAAAAAAAAAAGACAAACCAACCCATTTGCTATGTGATGCCCTAGCCTTTCCAAATGAACGATAGATTTCTTCAAGAAAACAATATATGAAGAGGGAAAATTGATTTCTTGATTCTGAAGAAGAGCCAATACCTTTGCATTTGATATCCTATAGTTTGAAGGAACCTAAATCTGAAAGTGTTTCTCTATTCCGTGTGTTTGACGTTGACCACATCGCTAACAGGATTCAAGCCTGCAATCTTCCCTATCTCAGGTTGATGGTCTCTCGGTTTTGCATGTTGTGCTGCTTTGAATGTCTCTGAAATGTAAAGGACTGAGATTTTTTTCTTGTAAATTCTTCACCATGAAATGCAAAAACTCGTAGTCTTCGCGTGCTCTGAAAAAAAATGCTTCATTGCTTTTCTGTAAATTGTTGACTTGTTGTTTCTAAGTTTTGTTAAGAACTTAGATTTTTCTACATAGACCGGAGAAGTTGCAGGTTTTATATTACACAAACATAACCCTAGAATTATCATTTTCTTCATTCCAAGTTTGCATAATTACAGGGCTTCATCGCCTTTTTTCTGCCTTCGTGTTTTCCAAAGAAGTAACATAAAAAAACCAAGTATTATAGAGAATATAACCAGAGTACAGAAATCACAATCTCCATACCCATGTCTTCCTTCAAAAAACTGAATCTAGAATCAAATTTGCCCATTTCTAGAGAAGAGAGAGTTGGAAACTTCGGAAAGAAATGACAACAAAAAAGGAATTCAATGGAACATGGCAAGGGAGAATGAATGGGAAAGGATTTCAATTGCTAAAAGTAATTAAGAATATTTTTGTCCAATCAAAATTTGTAGCCTTATTATGAATTAGAGGTGTTATCCATACTCTTTACAAAATGAGACCTACAATTAACCCTAAAGCATAATTGCCCCTTATTAAGAGCATGTATTGAACCCCCTATTTTGTTTTTTTTTATCACTTATTTATAAATATTTTTATATAGATGTAAAGAAACCTACTTTTCCCTAATTTAAAACTTTTTTAGGTTGTTTTTATTAAACAACTTCAATACTTAAAATAAGAATTAATTAATAAATTGTTTTTTTAATCAATCTTTTACTTTTCATCTAAATTTTGAGACAATAAAATTTTAAATAAAAATTTAAAAATATATATGTTTTTATTTAATTAGCAGGAAACGAATCATGAGAGTTTTAATTTGATCATAAAATATATAATTTTCTCATATTTGAATATATAGTGTTTTCTTAATAGAAAAAAAATTAAAATATCATTAAGAAAAGCCAAAATTTCAAATATTTTAATATTTTCTATTTAGCTGTGAATTTTAAAAAAATCAACAATCACTATGAAAAGTTAAAAACAACAGCATGAATGTCAAAGTTAATTTGCTTAAAAGAAAACACTGGGCATAATTGAACTTAAAGTCAATATAAGTCATTTAGTAATAAGTATTAAGTTTTATCTATAGCCATGGGATAAGATATACAAATACACATGATATTTGATTATATGTCTAACTTGACCTTTAAAAGCTTGTCTGTAATCCAAACATGCACGCGCTAGAAACAACATACGGAAGAATGGGGACGTTGAAGACCACCGATATATGTTACCTGCGTGTGGTAACACATGTAGGGGCAATATTTGAAGCCTTTTAACGGTTTTAGACATCCGTTTGCTCATTTGTTGACTCCTCTGACAATAAAGATATATTTGAGTTATAAAACAAATGTTAAAGACAAACATTAAACCCAAAAAATATTTAAGGTCCAAGTTGGACATATGACCAATATTGCGACATTTCACATCTTATTCCCAATACACATTTAATAATAAGTATTAAGTTTTACCAAATACCCACTTAGTTTTGAATTTTTTTTTTGACATATAATCACTTTATATTACAACGTTATAGTATTATATTTTTATAGAGATTCGAACCTTGTCCTTTCCCTATTCCCTGCCCAAGTACCTTTTATCACTGAACCATGCCTCATAGGTCACTTAGTTTTTGAAACTTATTCATGTTGGGAATTATATATATATATATATATATATATATATATATATATATATATATATATATAATATTTATTGGTGCGAATTTAAATGAGTGTGGCTTGTTATCCCACATCGTCAACTCCACCCGAACCATTGCAATTCTTCAAGCTGCACCCTCGTTTCCTATAAATTCAGACCCCCCCATTTATTATATATATATATATATATATATATATATAGTATATATATATATATATATATATATATATATATATATATATATATATATATATATATATATTTTTTTTTTTTTTTTTGTGCATTTTTTGAAAATCAGACATCGTGATTTTCCTTCTCTCAAATTCTTCGAGTCACGTGATTCACTTCGCCTTGTGCCTCGAAATTTACCTACTGCTTGAAGTACCGCACACCTGCAGAAAGTTCTAAACCGTTTCATCCTCGAGAGGTGAATTATTCTATTAACCTTAGGTACCGAGAGGGAATAAAGTTCCTAAGGCTAAACAGTCAATTCTCACGCGCTTCTGCTTATTTATCGTGATTCGCTATGATATTTAATTTATTTAAAGTTCTTATTTTATTTCTTTAATCGCTTTTTAATTTTTAAATTTTTATTTTTATTTTGGTTATAACTTTATTCATTTTAATTGCTTTCAATTAATATAAGTTATAATATTATTTAATTGCTATAAATTAATATAAGTATTACGGAAGTAACAATCTTAAGGAATTTTATTTCATTTATTTATTATTATTTTCCGTCTACTTATTTTAATTTCTTCCAAGACTAAAACCTTTGTGGTTTTCTTACTTGAATTATTATTTGTTTCTTTTATTTTAAATCGTTTCCAAGACTAAACCTTGTGGTTTTCTACTTGATTCATTTATTCATTTATTTAATTTCTGGGCTCTATTATTATTTTGTTGAGACTAAAATCTTTGTGATTTTCTACTCCACCGAGATTAAAACCTTCGTGGTTTTCTACTAAAATTTAGGAGACTAAAATCTTCGGATTTTCTACTCCTATTGAGATTAAACCTTGTGGTTTTTTACTCAAGAAATTTCGTGAAAGAGATTAATATCTGTGATTTTCTACTCCAAGTTGATACTAGTAATTTTTTTTTTTACTAATAAAGGTATTGGTTTAATTTTTCGTAAATGGGATATAAATGAACATCAAGAGTTCCAAACCGTTGCACACGCACTCCGCACCATGAGAAACCCGCAAAAGCTCCTGTAGACTTCAAAAGATGGCAACAAAAGATGTTCTTCATCTAACGACTCTAAGTCTGCAAAAGTTCATCAAAGAAGAGGTTCCGAACCCGAATGAACAAGTGCCCGAAAAAGATAGATTTCTTGTGATTGAAGCCTGGAAACATTCCGACTTCCTTTGTAGGAATTATATTTTGAGTGGGTTAGATGATATTCTATATAATGTCTACAACAATATTAATACTTTCAAAGAATTATGGGAAGCACTTGAGAAAAAGTATAAGGTCGAAGATCGCCGGGTTTAAAGAATTGTATACCAAATTCTTGATTATAAATGGTTGATACCAAGGTCAGTAGACGCAAATCCAAGAACTTCAAGTAATACCCACGATCTTCTTAACGAAGGAATGATTATTAATGAAGCGCCTGCGGTCAGATGATAGAAAGTTACCTCCCGCATGGAAGGACTTTTAAAATTACTTCAAACACAAGCGCAGCGAGATGACACTTGAAGATCTCGAATGCACCGATTAAAAATCAAGAAGACAACAGCATGTCGAAAAAGAAGCCTAGGCCATCATCTACATCGAGCAAATATACTTGAATCTCGCTTCCACGTAAAGAAAGAAAGAAGAACTATGGTTCAAAGAACCACAATAATAGCAATAAAAAATTCAAAGGAAGTTGCTATAATTGTGGTAAACAGACATAGGTCCTCTAATGCCGCGGCACCTAAAAATAAAATAAGAATAGCGCCAAGCCAATATTGTCGAAATCGATGATATGGATATTGAAGATTTGTGTGCTTTTCTTTTCCGAAAAAGTAACTTGGTAGGAAACCCAAAGGAATGGTGGATTACTCTGATCGCTACCGCCTATGTTTGTGCTATCAAAGGATGTTTTTCTTCCTATGCTTTGGCCTGACCCGAGGAAGAGCCGCATATGTGGGAAATTCTTCAACTTCCAAGATAGAAGGAACTGGAAATATTCTCCTGAAAATGACATCGGGCAAAACTCTGACACTAAAGAATGTCCTCCTTTTGCCTGAAATCCGTAAGAATTTGGTCTCGACATCACTTCTAGTCAAGAACGGATTTAAGGTTGTATTTGTTTCACAAAGTTGTAATATAAAAATGATATGTATAAACTGAAGGGTTATCTTAGCTGATGGCCTTTTCGCTTCAATGTAATGACAATCAATAATAATAAGAATAATGATTCTTTTGCTTATTTACTTGAGTCGATAATTCTATGGCATGGACGTCAGGGACATGTTACTACAAATCTACGTAAAATGATAACATGGAAATATTGCCAAAGTTTGAATGTAATAAACTAAATGTCAAGTATGTGTTGAATCAAAATTTGCAAAACATCCCTTAAATTCATTGAAAGGAATTCGAACCTTTGACTTTATTCATACCTGACATTTGCGAGTATGAAGTCAATACTTCCACTACCTGGGTGGGAAAAAGTATTTCATAACTTTTATTGACGACAGACTAGATATTGTTATGTATATTTACTTAATAGCAAAGATGAGGCAATTCGATGCATTCAAACAATATAGTAAAATTGAAGGAAATCAACTTAATAAAAGATTAAAATGATCGTAGAAGTGATAGAGGTAGAATATGAATTTTTATTTCAAGAAATATGTCTAGAAAATGGAATTATTCATCAAATGACAAATCAGATACACCACAAATGCATCGGAGTTGTCAAAGGAAGAATCGAACATTGAAAGAAATGATGAATGCTTTGTTACTAAGTTCGCTTACCTTTAACTGAGGGGGAAGCTGTCCCATAGCTTACACAGATACTCAACAGAGCACCAAGAAGACACAAATCATTCCATATGAAAAATGGAAAGGTAGAAAACCAAACTTGAATTACTTCAAAGTGTGGGGTGTCTAAGAAGCAAAAGTACAAGTTCCTAAACTCAAACAGTTAAAATAGATCAAAACAATAGATTGTATTTTTATTGGATATGCTAACAATAGTAAAGCATATCGTTTTCTGGTTTATAAATCAGAAATTCCCAATATTCATTCTAATACAATAATAGAATCACACAATGCTGAATTCTTTGAAGACATTTTCCCTTATAAGAATGAAGGCAAAACACTTGGTGGAAGTTCCAAGCGACCTCGGGAAATTACTGAGGAAAATGTGCCTAATATTGAGGAACCACGACGTAGTAAACGTCAAAGGGCACCTAAATCTTTTGGTCTAGATTTTCTAGCATTTCTGTTAGAAAATGAGCCTCAGACTTTTAAGGAGGCAATGAAGTCTTCGGCTCAATATTGGAAAGAAGCAAATAATAGTAGTTGAATCCATATTAATTAACCATACGTGGAATCGGGTCAGATCTTCCTCCAGAAAACAAGCCATTAGATATAAATGGATTTTTAAAAGAAAATTGAAAGATGATTGCAGACTATTGACAAGATAGCGCAGCACCACACAAAGGGTTTAGACACAAAAGAAGGTCTTGACTACTTGATACATACCACCGGTCACAAGAATTACATATATTCGACAGTTAATTGCTTCGGGCCAACTGTATGATCTTCAAATCCATCAAACTGACGCTAGAAACAGCCTTTTAAATCGGCACCATAAAGAAATTTATATAACAACCTGAAGTGCTTTATCATTCCTGATAAGAAAATAAAGTCTGGCCGACTTGTTAAGTCTTTTGTATGGACTTAAACAAACACCTAAACAATGGCATGCAAAATTTGACAAAGTAATGTTGTCAAATGGACTCAAGATTAATGAGTTAAGGAGCAAATGCAAGATATATAAAATAATTCCTAATCATGAGGTCATTGTTTGTCTATATGTGGATGACATACACAATAAGCAAAATATTATTGACATAAATGCCACAAAAACTTAATGCTTATCCAAATCATTTGATATGAAAGACTTAGAGTTGATGCATTCCATTGTAGGTATAAAAATCTACGTAACTCCCTGTCTAGCGCTTATCACAAGCCTTCACTATATTGACAAAGTAATTTTGACAAATTCAAGTATTTGAATTTCAAAGAAGTGAAAAACTTAATAGACTTAAACCTTGCTCTTGCAAAGAACAAAGGTGAAAGTGAGTCTCACTACGCTAAAGTTTTAGGATGTCTAATGTACATCATGAATTGTACTGAACCGATATCGCCAGGTAATAAGTAAACTTAGTCGATACACGAGTAATCCAAATAAACGCATTGGATGGTAATGAGACGGTTTGGGGATATATAAAATATACCCAAAATTCATGCATTACAAAAATTATCCAAGAAATATCACAAGAGAGCGATGCAAATTGATCATCGGTTTAACCGGAAGCAAATCCACTAGTGGATATGTGTTACTACAGGGAGCAAGTGGTTTTGAAATCTTCAAGCAAAACTCAGACGCCCGTTCTACAATGGAAGCTTCGAATTCATAGTTTTGGATAAAGCCTATGAAGAAGTTTAATGACTTCGAATTTCAGGAAGATATTCCGCTCTGGCCTAAACTGCTAACTCCGATAGGCATACATTGTGATAGTCAGGTTGTATTTATCTAAGGGTCGAAGTAATATGTACAATGGAAAATCTCGCTACATACGACGAAGACATAACATCATGACAATTAATCTCTAGTGGAGTTATCTCAATTGATTACGTGAAGATCAAAAGATAACGTGGGATGCATCCATTAACAAAAGGCCTATCTAGAGAGTTAGTTAAAAATCATCGAGGGAACGGACCGTGGCCTAAGACAAATCATCGCTATTTGTAATCCTACCTAAGAGACTAGATCCCAAGATCTAGGTTCAAAGAAAACAAAGTTGTGTTTGATATCTAACATTGTCAAATTTATTAAATCCATTCTCATGATGAGAAATGTTCAAATAGTGATAAACCTAAATGAAAGGTTTTTAATGATTTCTAAGTTTGATATAAGATTAATTAAATGGTGTGTATTATTTACGTATCACACGCGCAGGAATCACCTATGCGAGCTGGGCCGAGCCGCTTCAAGGAGAATAAAGAAGGCCGCTTCTCTAAACACTATGAGACCAAAGCAGAGCCCAAGGCTAAAACGAACACAACAATGAGAACCAAAAAGCTGATAAGCAGCTTAGTTGTGTGACTTATATTGTCTTATACACCAAAAGTCGACGGTTCAAAGATATCGTGATCTACCGAATAAGAGTATACTGATAGGATGTTCACTACTTTAAAGTTCAAAGTAAACTTACTTATTCGGGGATGCCAAGCTAATTTCACTGGTGGAATCACACGCTTTACTTATTAGCCAAAACTTGGCATTCTCCATTCATGTGGGGATTGTTGGGAATTATATATATATATATATATATATATATATATATATATATATATATATATATATATATTTATTGGTGTGAATGGAAATGAGTGTGCTTTGTCATCCCATTAATGGCTAACTCCAACCGAATCATTGCAAATTTTCAAGTTTCGCACCCTTGGGCTTCCTATAAATTCGTAATTTCTATTTATTATATATATATATATATATATATATATATATATATATATAGTATATATATATATATATATATATATATTTGTGCATTTTTTGAAAATCGTATATCAGATTTTCTCCTTTCTTCTCTCAAATTCTTCGAGTCAGGCGATTCACTCCGCTCTTGCGTCAAATTTATCAAGCCAAGTATCGATACACCTAGCGTTTCTAAACCGTTCATGAGAATTATTCTATTAACCTTGCATCGGTATGAATAAAATCAAGTAAGCACTAAATAACACTCATTGTTTCGCTATTTATTACATTTGCTTATGATATTTAATTTATTTAAAGCTTTATTATTTTTAATTGCTTTAATTTTTATTTTTTTTTATTTTTTGGTTATAACTTTATTCATTTTAATTGCTTTCAATTAATATAAGTTATAATATTATTTAATTTCTATAAATTAATATAAGTATTACGGAAGTAACATTTTATAGTTAAAAGGATGTTATAATTTAATAACTATATATTAATCTCTCTAAACTTTCAGGTCATACCCAAGTTGAAACAAACGACCAAATCCGGGGCCCCATGATTGAAAATGATTGTGTTCACATGTACAAGGTAGCATGATTCTATACAAATAACTACATTAAAAATTTTCAAATTAATTAGTTGGAGGTCCCATATAAATAACATTCGCCTAAGACACCACCTGGCCAAGCTCAGGCTAGTTGTAGTAGTTAGTAGTAATTAATCATCCGTGTTCTAGCTCCTATGGAAAACAAAGTCATGCACGCCCATCACATGTGCACATTGTCCTTTAATTACGTCGGTCCAAAACATAATTAAATTAAAGTTTTCAAAAGGAGCACCAAACATATCAACCTAGGAGGGGACTTTATCTTTGCATTATTCTTGTTAGGGGCCCATGAAATTACACTTCATGCTCATCTTTTACGGCAGATAGAGAGGCTGCTGCCTACAAGGATATATGCACTTAAACGAAAGCACGATGTAAATGGGTTTCACTTTCAAATGGTGGAGCATCCTCTAATCGATCACTTCATTGTTGGCTTGTGACAGATGATAAAAAGCAAATATTTTGGGCATGTTTGTCGGTTTGTGACAGATGATAAAAGCAAATACTTTGGGTATGTTTGTTTGGTTTGATTCTATGTTTTTAAAAGCTAATTTTTTGAAAACATAACAAACATAGTGTTCTTTGAAAATTATTTTTATTCATTGGATTTAATGTTTTATGTGTTAGGAGTGTTTTCTATAACAGAAAACCAAAGGTGTTGACTGTGTTTTTACTTGTTTTCTATTACAGGAAACCAAAGGTACTGTTGTTGTTTTAATTGTTATCCTTATTTTTCGAAATAATTAAATAGTTTTTAAAAATTATAATTTAATAAGCTATTTATTTAATTTTTAAAAACTTTTTTTTATTTAGAAAATAAAGAGAACAAGATAAATAAAGAGACTGAAACACTGTAGACCAAAAAATTTTAAAATATATTATTATTATTATTATCATTAATATTTAATATTCAATTTTTGATTTTGATTTTCAAAATTTTTGATTTTGATTTTGCACATATCATTAATATTTCCCCTACTCTCTATCTTCTCTCTTTACCCATACCCTACCCAATTAACCCCCCTCTCTCTCCACTTTTGGGATTTTCCTCCCAACCGGCCTTCTAATTCTCCTCTTTTTCCTTTCTCACAGTTCTTTCTCCTTCCTTCCACTCTTCTTTCGGGTCCTCTTTTTCTTCCATCTTAGTTTCCCCTCATTTTTTTGCTCCTACTCAATTAAATCAAAGACAAAAGATCAAGGTAAAGGTAAAGGATCACTTCCTTTTTTTTTTTTCCTTTACTTTCCACATTTTATTTCTTTATTTCCTATCATCACCATCATCAAAAACATCCCCGCCGCCTAAGACGACTCATCCATTGCCGTCAGGGACCTCCTCCCCTCTCCCATCCTCAATTCCACACTCATTTCCCTCATTTTTTTTTTCTTTCTCATTTTCTCATCCTCCAAACACTTGTTTTTCTTTTTACGTGACCAAACACCCACTACACTTTTAGCATAAAATTCTCATACGTGATATTCAGAGATCAGTTTTTGACTTTATGGGAGATTTGGGCATGATGATATGAATTTTAAAAGAGTAAAATCGTTTGATATAAGTTTGAATTTTGTATTCTAACTTTATTGTATTTGAGATTAGTTTAGATATTTTGGATTCAATCATATTTTTGTGTTCTAACCCTTAACTTAAAAATTTTGGGTATACTTTTATGTTAATTATAGAAATTATGATATTATGGATGTAATTTAGGTTTTCATGTGTCAAATTGGTATTGAATTATGAAAAATATAGATTTTGCATCACTTGAATATATCATAAGTTGAGTTGAGAATTTACACAGTTATTTGAGACTTACTTTTATTTAGTTTAGAATGACAAGATATTATATTTGCATATTGAATTAGGCTTAAATTATGAGATAGTTCAATGGAGCCCAAATTTTGTATATTTTATTTTGGGATGTTAAATATTTAAATTGGGTTTATTAATTGTTAGAAAATTTTGTTTGCTATTGAAATTTATAAATTTGGTTCATATATTGATTAGTACTTTGGAGTTGCGGACTTATATTGAATGAGACTTACTAATTAGTATATAATTTGTATTGGTGGAACTTATCAAATTATATATATATATATATATTAATCACTAATTTGAGATTATGAACTTATGATACTGATAACTTATCTATTAATTTGAGCTCATTAGCATGAATGAAATCAATTGGATTAGCTTATTTACGCTTATTATTAGACTCGAAAAACTACATACTTAACTCCTAATTTTTCCTACTTTGCTGCCTTTCTTTTTCTTTTTAAAGCCATCGTTTTTATAAGGACCCACTCCTTGTGCTTTTGTTGATCGAGTATGGATTAATGACAAGCAGAAGACCAGATTTCAACAAAGACCTGAGAATACTATAAATTACAAGTAGGATATTTTGAGCACATTTTTCCTCCCTCATTGATATTTAATTTTAGTTTTATATATATTATTGTAAATTCATTCTTATATACATTAATTGATTGTATACAAAATTGAACATGTAGCTTTATAATTTGTGTTAATAAAAAGAATAATTCAATAATTTTGAGATAATAAAACAAGTTCATGTGATGAAGTGACCATTTTGCTATTATGCGTTTCCCACTCAAAAGGCGACACTATGTATTTAAAAAACCATTTAGAAAATTGTCAGCCGCCACTCTATTTTGCTTTTATTTTAAAAGTGGAAAACAAAATAAGAAAGAAACCCTAAACGCGACCATGATAAGAAAAGCGCAGGCCCTAGAAACCGAACGCAGTCCGGTCGTTACTTATCGTAAGCGTACGATGGAAGCGTAACACCCCTCTGCTCCCTAGCCGGCCTCTACTAAACAAATCAGCAAACATGAGCTTTGGACTAATCAACTAACGAATACCAAAGATAAAGAATAACAATATAAAAACATGCAAGACATATATAAATAAATAATCGTTGTTCATACGGTAAAAACGCCAGATTCTGACGCATGTTATAAGCGCTATCAATTGGGAAACAATGTTAGTGCAATAACAAAATACAAACTATTCACATTAAATTAGAAATTGGTTATAAATCATATGTCAAATTATTTATTAAAATGGAATGTCGGGCCCCACCCAAGCCCATTTATATGTTACACAAATTAACTCCCAAGATTCCATTTTATCGAATTCGTGTGAATTCAACTGTATGCTTGAGATTTTTTTGAAACCGTTTGAAATTGAAGTTTTGAAATTGGAAGTTTTAAGTTGAAATTTGAAATTTGAGATTTTGGGACTTTGAAATTTAGAAATCAGGAATTTCTAAAATTTAAGACTAGGACAACCGAATCTTGAAATCGATATTCTGAACTGAATCGACGGTCGAATTTCAAATTACGACCTTAGAACTGAATCGAATCTAAATCATGGAACTCAATTTTGAAATTATGACACTTGATTTTTGAAATTAGGAATTTGCAATTTTGAAATTAGGAATTTGCAATTTTGAAATTGAGACATTGAAAAATTGAAATTTGAAATTTGGATGACTTGAATTTTAAAATTGAAAATTTGGATTTTAGAAAATGAGAAATTTGAAATTTGAAATTTGAAATTTGGACACTTAAAATTGAGAAATGAAAATTCAGGAAAAAAAAAAAATTGGGGATTTTATTAAATTAAGGGTGGGTGATAGTCCATATGTTAAGGAAAATAAGCAAAAAAAAAAAAAAAAACAACAACAATAACCAATTTCTAAATAAACAAAAAGTAATATAATTACAAGGAAAATAAAATAATAAGACTATAAATTAAATGACTAATATATATACAAGACAATTAAAAATAAATAAATAAATAAAATTAACTATATAAAAAGTTAAGTTAATAAAAGAAAAGCTCAAGAAACATACTTAGATCATAGTTTCTGACCGAACCGCCTCTGTTCGAAATTGCCTCAAAAGCTGGGACATTTCCAAATCGCCTCTAAGCCAAGATTTCTCAAAGCGCACTCAAACTTTTAAACTTTGAGACCACTTAGGATCTCCCACTCAATGTGGGGAAGACCCATAGCCTCCTTAAGAAAATAAATTTAAGGAACTAATATGGCCTAAATTATATAGACCAATGCCTTAATTTATTCTCCAAAAAAATATTTAATCAAGGGCCATTAGGGTCTCCAACCTTTTTTGGTGGAGCAAGCCTATGGTTTCCTTTTCCTTCCTTCAATCAAGGGGGAGAGGACCCCTTTTATAGGGAAAGGGAGGTCTTTCTTTCTTGTAATTTTCCAATGTGGGATTGCCTCCCACAAAGGAAAAAAAATCTTAAGCCTCAAAATGTGGGGTCCACACATCTCTCCCTTGTAATTTCCCAATGTGGGATTACTTCCTACAAAAGAAAGAAAAGAAAAAAAATCATAATCCTCAAAATTTGGGGTCTACAAATATGTCTATCTTTGATAGAGTTCATGAGTGTAATGAACACGAACAACAAGAAACGGCCACAAAGCTTAGCGGCGAGATGAACTCTATCGAAGAAAGAAAAAGAGACCCCAAAAGTGTCAAAGATGACACTAAAGTTGAGTTGAGGCCCTAACACCCTAAGAGTGGACAACAAAAAACAAGATAACCTATAGTCCCGCCCCATGATATGATCCAACCCTCCATCTAAGAAGGCCCTAAAAGGTCAAACCAGACGGGAATCAAACGAGCTTTAAGTCGGCTCTTCCATGGGTAATGTGAATGGCTGCAGCGATCAGATAATGATCAACACCCGCCGCTGAGAAACTCATGAGCTAGCAAGCGGAGAGTATGACAACCGAAATAAACCATGTGATCAAAGTGTGCGATGATAATGGCGATATATATCTCTGATAGAGATTAAATTTGAGAGTTCTAAACTATGGTGAAGGCATCAGAATGTCTTGCCTGCTGTGCTAGCAAATGTGATGCAAATGAAGTATGAACATCTGATCCATATGAAGGCGAAGTCTGAACGCCTGATACGCATAAAACAAAGTCTGAACGTCTCGATCACCGAGCTAACGAATGATGTAGATGAAGTCCGAACATCCGATCCATATAAAGCAAGTCTAACGCCGATATGCGTAAGATTAAGCCCTCAACATTCGACTGGGCTGTGGCTAGCAAATGTGATGCGTATGAAGTCCGAACATCTCGATCCATAAGGAAGACGAAGTCCGAACGCCCAATATGCAAAAACGGTCCGAATCGCCCGATCACCGAGCTTAACGAATGTGGCGGACTTAAGTCCGAACATCCGACCCATATAAAGGCGAAGTCCGAACGCCCGGGACATGTAGAAGACGGCCCGAACGTCCGACTGGGCCAGGTTAGCAAAATGTGATGCGATGGTCCGAACATCTTATCCATATGAAGGCGAAGTCTGAACGCCTAATATGCGTAAAACGGTTCGAACGTCCGACCGCAGACAAGCAAACGCGCGGATGCAAATGAAGTCTGAACATCCGATCCATATGAAGGCGAAGTCTGAACGCCGATATGCATAAGACGAAGTCCGAACGCCCGATCCATCAGGCTAGGAAAATGTGATGCGTATGAAGTCCGAACATTTGATCCATATGAAGCGGTCCGAACACTGGCGTAAGACGGCCGAACGCCTGATTCATCGCGCGCTGTAAATGCGACGCAGATGAAGTCCGAATGATCTGATCCATAAGTGAAGGCTAAGTCTGAACGCCGATATGCGTAAGACGGCTTCCGAACGTCCGACCATTGCACTAGAAAATGTGATGCAAATGAACCGAACATCTTATCCATAAGGGCTAAGTCTCAACGCCCGATATGCGTAAGACGGTCCGAACGCTTGATCTACTATGCTAGAAATGTGATGCGTATGAAGTCCGAACATCCGATCCATATAGAGGTTAAGTCCGGAACGCCAAACCGCGATAAGAGCGGTTGTGGCGGTGACGCCCCCAATATGACATCCAACATAAACGTGACGAAGTCCGAAAATGTCATAGCAATGGCTCATATCATCGATAAGAAATGTCTGGACAAACCAACCACGTCCAAATGATCCTGAAATATAAGGGATATGCCCCAGTGTGGCATCTATCAAAACATGATGAAATCCCGAAAATGTCATAACAAGACTCCATCCTCTGCTTCGATAACGATCAGATGCACAAACAAACAAAATTCGATGATCTCGCGATAAGGGATGTGACTTCAAGTATGACATGTATGTCATCCAATAGAGAAGTGATGAAACCCCCAAATATCAAAATATACCTGATATCTCAAGAAGAATCGCTCTTACACAAACAAACACACTTAAATGATCCCGACAATGCGGTATGCCCTAGTATGGCACATGTCGAGGAACCGCCTAAGTCTCTCGTGATCCCCAATAACAGGCAACCTCGGGTCATCTAGAACTGCAACTAGAAATGGATCCTAACGCTAGCAAAGCATCTCCTAGGTGCCACATCGTCCAGATATCACCAAGTCTCAAATACCTATCAAAGTAGATGTCACAAATATGAACGCCAAACCTATGGTCTCGTGGTGGTCTTGGGCGACACGTAATCGTAATGTAGGCTTAGGTGATAAGGTAAAAGAAATGAAGGGAAACTAGGCACAAACACCCAATGATCAACCCCATGCCTCGCAGCGGAATGCCACATGCATAAGAAGTCTCACGAAAGCCATGGACACAAGAACATCCAATGGAAGTGCTAATAACAATGATGTAATGCAAAGTGTAACATGTGTGAGATAGGTAAGAGGAAATGATGTAAAGTGAAACATCAAACTCGAAACTAATAAAACATATGAGGGTGATAAAATGAAAATGAGAGGTATGAAGTCGAGAAGATAACATTATGGAAAAAAACTGATGATGATATGATGAATCTACCCAAGTCACTGCATGGGGAAGACATGTCGTCGACAGATTGGATGATGAATATGACACTAACTCGGAGCCCCTAGGAGAGGATCGATCATCTCATATACCACTAATAAACTTCAAAGTAAACACATGATACTAGGATCTCAGGAAGCCCACATACGAACTCCCACAAGTAATACATACACTAAAGACAATGATCCTCATAAGTCCACATACGAACTCAAGGAATACTTATACTAAATACATATATGTGCGCATTTATTTATATATATATTTTTTCTTTTTCTTTTTCTTTTTTTTTGTTTTTTTGTTTTGTTTTTTTTTTTGTTTTTTGTTTTTTTTTTACCATTGCTAGCCCATTGAGCCTCACACGTGCATTTTGGCCTATTTTTTTCTTATACCTTCGCTACCTTTTCATACCCGGATGGGGGCCCTGGGTGTGTGGATGCCTTAGTTTAGGATCTTTCTGGAAGGCGGACACATCGACACGTTCTTTATATCGCCTTACCACATTCACTTCCTTGTATCCGCTTTCATTTCATAGTTTCATGCTTTCACCACTTTCTTTCTATCCGACTTCGCTCTATCTCATTCTTTCCCACTTAGATTGATTATCTGCAGACGCCCAATTTCAGATAGATGTCAAGTGAGTGGCCTTTTTTTTTTTTTTTTTAAAACTTATAACCTTTACACTTTACATATTCATATAATGTTAAACAATTAACTTGTATTACATTCCTCAGAGCAAAATGTGGATTTACAAAACATAAATACAAGCTCCAAATATGGAAATGTTCAACATCTACAATATTTACATTGCTATAAAATTTCATATACAAAATAGACCTAAAGGTCTTCCAAAGGCACCTATGGATGTGTGGCCTTGAATCACGATGTGGATTCGCCCTGCTCCTCGATTTCTTTTTCTATACCTACACCCGATTGAACACCAAGTGCTGCTTTTAAGCTTAAGGGGAATATGACTCTATTAAGAGTCACCACACCTCGATACAAATGCATATCACACATATAACAGCGCTTAAGGTGATTCTTATCATTTCTCATATATACTTATCATAACCAGCTCCATTTATCATCATCCATATACTTTTCTATGTCAACTTGTATTTTGTTTTGTTCTGTAATCAGATACTATCATCACAAACAGGCTATTCTTTCATATTTCATCATATATTTACTTTTCACAGATATACCAAGCTATTTCTTTTATGTTTCCATGTCCGCATAAACCTTAGAAGTGGATACAATGTGAACCATGAGGGTCTAAGGCCAGTATCATCAGGAGACAATGTAATACTATGCTCCTGTGAATATGATACCCGGCTAAAATCATCACCGTATGAGCCAAGAATCCATCCATGAGTGCCCGCACAGATACCCGAAGGTATCATCATCGTGATGAGCTGACCATCCATGTGTGCCCTAATATGATACCCAAGGTATCATCACCGGGATGAGCCAAAGACCATTCGCGAGTGTCCGTAATATGAAACCCGAAGGTATCATCACTGTATGAGACAGTGACCATTCATGAGTGCCCGGAGGCGCTGTGGTGACCCTTTCGGGCCACCTGATCCAAACGTGATCTATGTCATCGACCCAAACGTGGTCGGAATATCTGTACAACAACTGTTTTTCCTCAATAGGCATGTCCATCTATCCTCTACCGTGCTCTAAGGTATGACTCAATGTATATTTCGCTTAGTATATATCTCTTATTCCTAATAATTATTGTTATTCGGTAATCATATGTGATATATATATATGGTATATATATATATATATATATATATATATATATATATATATATATATATATATATATCTACAATCATTTATTCATATCTTTGCATTTTTCATATCTCCTTATATGCATAAATAACTATGTTTCACATATGTATGCTTAATACTATTATTCATGAATTCATAGTAGGGGTACTTTATACAAATAATAACGGCGATGTTTAGAAGCGCCACGTTTTTCGTGTTTTCTGGAACTAAGATGAGTTCCAACCTTATAAAGCTTTCATTATGGATCTTTGACCAACGGGCTTTCCATAGAGTTCCAACACCAATCGGAGTTCAAACAAAGGAGATATGACCTTCCGTTGAGGCCGCGCGCGCCGCTTTTGACGAGCCGACGAGCTAAACCGGCGACGGTGCAATCGCTTAACGAAAGCACCGCTTGACGAGCATCGCTTTGACGATCCCCTCGCGGACGAGCATCGCTTTCGACGAGTAACGCTTGGACGAGCAACGCTTGGACTAATCGCTTGACGAAAGTACGCTTGACGAGCAATCGCTTGATTCCAGCACGTTTGACGACCACCGCTTCGACGACCCCATTTGACGACCTCCTCGCTTGACGATCACCGACCGACCACTCGTTGGACGACCACCGCTTGACGAATTCTCGCTTGACGACTCCGCTTGAATACCCCTACCCATTTGATCGTTTCAGAGTAAAAGATCATTATAACTGGTTCATGTGATCTGACCAGAAATTCAAAAGCCTAACATCGCTTCATTGATGTGGCTACAAGTTCACAGACGGACTTATTGCCAAATTCCTCCTTATTTGACCCAAAAACCTGCTCAAGGATCCGCTTAACAGATAATGGTCGACAATAGGAATTTCTGCCTAACTTGCAACTAGACCTCTTCTCAAACACACATATTTAGGAGCCTTAAAACTCTTTCTTAACTCCAACCCTACAAGAAATGAGTTTAGGGAGTCTCTAAACTCAAACCATACACAAAATAGAGGGTTCTTAACCATGTATCTAAACTTTATAGTCCAAAACTAGACTTCCATACTCCCATAGTTTCCATACAACCCAAAACGTATCCATACCCATACTCAAATTCCATACAACCCAAGACATGTATCCGTACACACCTAGTTTACATACACATATTCATGGTTCCATACTTTTCTATACCAAATCATAGTTCCATACTTTTCTATACCAAATCATAGTTCCATCATAGTTCCATACTTTTCTATACCAAATCATAGTTCCATACCTGTAATCTTCTTCTTCTTCTTCTTCTTCTTTCTTCTCTCTTATCCGTATTTGCCTCCTTTTTTTCTCCAAAGCACCAAAATAAAGATATTTCTTTTTGGCCTTATCCTTATTCGATCTTATCCCTTTATTTCTTGGTCCTTCAACTCTTATAATATTTTGCCATTTCAAATCTTCTTATTATTTATAATTTAACTTACGATATTCCTACTTTGTTTTTATCTTTATTTTATTCGAATAAATATACCTTTACGTTTATTATACCCAAAACATTTTATAAAACTAGCAGATAATTTTAGATGCTACTCTATCTATTCATTTTACTCGCATGGGGTTTGTCACCATCCCTTCACTCATTCCATCGACATTTATTCAGAGACTTTTAGTTGAGAGGTGTTTATGTCATTTCATTGGAGTTGTTTTATTGTACCTCAGGTTTCTCGAGGATATGTTCATTTATTGTCATATTGGTTTGTCTCTCATTGTTTATCTAATGCAAAAAAAAAAAAAAAAAAAAAAAATAAAAAGGGAAACTATAGGCTCGCTTCCAATTAAAAAGGTTGAGAATCCTAATGGCCCTTAAATATTTTTTTGAGAATAAATTAAGGCATGAGTCTATATAATTTAGGCCATATTAGTTCCCTTAAATTTATTTTCTTATGATATTATAAATCTTCCCACATTTGCATTTTATAGCCCTGCTTGGGCTTCAAAGTTTTTAAAAGCCTGTCATTTCGATAAATCTTACCAGAGGCAATTTTAGAGACAATCCCAACTCGGCGCAATTTCAAACAGAGTACGGTTCTATCTGCGAATCCACCCGCTTACTCGTGTATGTTTTTTTCGACTTCTTTTTATTATTCTTTTATATAGTTTTTTTGCCTTGTATATATATTATATTAGTCATTTAATTTATAGTCTTATTATTTTATTTTTCTTGTAATTATATTATTGTTGTTTATTTTAATTAAATTGGTTGTTGTTGTTTTTTTTTTTTAATTCAATTTATTTTTCCTTAACATATGGACTATCACCCACCCTTAATTTAATAAAATCCCCAAATTTTTTTTCTAAATTTTCATTTCTCAATTTTAAGTGTCCAAATTTCAAATTTCTCATTTTCTAAAATTCAAATTTTCAATTTTAAAATTCAAGTCCTCTTAAATCTTTAAATTTTCAATTTCAAATTTTCAATGTTTCAATTTAAATTGCAAATTCACTTAAAATCAAGTGTCATAATTTCAAAATCTATGCTACAATTTCCAATTTCCAATTTTAAAGTTTATGATTTCAAATTTACAAAATCTATAATTTCAAAATCTGCTGATCAATTTCAAATTTCAAAATCTCAATTTCAAGATTCAGTTGTCCTATTCTTAAGTTTTGAAAATTCATAATTTCTAAATTTCAAGTCCCATAAAAAAATTCTCAAATTTCAAATTTCAACTTCAAACTTCCAATTTTCAAAACTTCAATTTCAAACTGGTCTTCAAAAATCTCAAACACACTAAGCACTTACAATTCCAATAGAATGGAATCTTGCGGAGCTAATTTGTGTAACATATAAATGAGCTTGGGTGGGGCCCGACATTCCATTTTAATAAATAATTTGACATATGATTTATAACCAATTTCTAATCGAATGTGAATAGTTTGTATTTTGTTATTACACTAACATTGTTTCCCACCTAGAATAGCTTCTAATACGCCAGTCTGCATGCATACATTTTTCTCGTATCTGACTATTGATTATCTATTTATATATGTCTTGCATGCTTTTTGTATTATTATTGCTTATTTTCTAGATTCATTAGTTGATTAGTCGAAGCCATATTTTCTTTAGTTTGTTTATAGAGACTCGACTCTTAGTGCTTAGAGGCATACGCTCCATCGCACCTTCCCGATGGCAACCCGACCCCGAACCTAGACTCGGTTTTCCCAGACCCGCCTTTTCTTATTAGGAGTCACATTTAGGGTTTTTCTTTCTTATTTTGTTTTCCCTTTTAAAATAAAAAACAAAATAAGTGATGTACCTAAACCGTTTTTTCTAAAACGTTTTTTTTTTAAATAAAACGAGTCTCGCTTTTTTATGGGAAACGATAATAGCCAAAAATGCGGGTTCACAAATGATACCCACCGATAGTGATGGGTCAAGCTTCGAATACAAATTAGGGAAAAATGCGAGCTTTGATTGGTCGATTGATAGATACTTCTTTTATGCTTTTGTGTATAGCACAACGAATTTTGACTACCCGATTGTATCTTTCATATGTCTAATTGTTGTATCATTAGTATTGGTCAAGCCGAATTTCCATTGGTCGATTCTTTCGCTCATCTTATTATAAACTTGTTTCTATTGTTTGTTATATACACATCATATTCATCTTATACTCTTACTTAGATTATGTGTAGATATGGATGATATACCAGCGCTTTGCATGACTGCTTGTTGCATGACCACCTTTCTCCTCGCATGATTGTTCGTCGCATGTCTACGTGGGTATTATGTATCCCTTTATCTCCCAAACCTCTAATTTCCTACGACTTTCAGGTCTCTCTTGGTTTTGTGTTTGCCGTTGGAGACTTGTTGCTCCTTGCTTGTTTTTCGACCGAGCTAGTGACTAGGAGTAAGGTCTAGTGATGGGCTATATCTATGTTTGTGAGCATTTTGGAGGTGGCCGACATATTGATGCTGAGGAGTCCGATCTTCGAAGACTTGTATAGCCCAGAGCTAGATTATAGGATACTTTTGTGACCGATGTGCATTTTCTGGTTTAGATGTCATTTAGGTTTTTCGGATGCACCCACACATACACTGTACACTTAGTTTATTCTTGAGCGTTGAGAGTGGTGAGAGCCTTTACCATAGGTTGCCCCCTGGGATGTCGAGGAAGTGCATGTGTGGAGTTGATGACCACCTTGCATGGAAGCGCCTGCCTCTTCTGAGACGCCAGAGGTCAGGTACCACCGGAGGGTACAATCAAGCCCCTCATTAGGACCCTTAAAGACTTAATTCCTTGTCTTTTTAGAGCCATTGACCTTCTAGGTTGGAGCTTAGATCCATCGATTAGGACTCTCATCCTACACGTGGGTGCATCCGTGAGCCTTCAGTATTTCGCTTTGTCATGATATGGATCCGTATTCCTCTATTTTGGTTTCCTCTCAGTATATAGAGAGATTGGATTAGAGTATTGACTTCAAGTAGCAATTTTGTGCATAGTGATGGATTTATTGTCGCTTGTTCGTAGATGTACGAGTGTCGATGCATGAGATCTCATACACGCTCCACCATCGAGTTACACGTATCGACTTCACTCGCTGCTACCAGGTCATAGATATTATCGGGGAAGATTTCACTGTTCTCTGAGCATCAGGAGTTCATTCTGGGCCGCTATTGATTATTTCACAAAGTGGGTGGAGGCCACTTATGCAAAGCTAAATCGCGCCAAAGTACAATTTTATCGTATCGCACACATCTCGGCAGACATTGGGTTCCTCAAGGAGTTGATATCTAATAAGAGGTGTGCATTTCAGGTGAGGTCGACACTTATTACGTAGATATGGCTAGCCTCAAAGATTTATGATCACTCCAAGATAGTCGTTGCATGGGGCAGAGGCCGCGAACAAGAATATTAAGAGGATTCGCGTAAGATGATTGAGACTTCCTCGAGACTCAACCAGAAGCTTCTTTCATTATATGATCGCACTCCTTTCTCAGATTTCTGCCAGAGCCACACCTACTCTTAGTTTATGGCATGAGGCGCTACCACAGATAGAGATGGGATCCTAGAGTAGCCCCAGAGCAATAGATTGTAGAGAGCGAGGGGTTCAAATACACGATCGCCTTAGCCTGCAGGGGATGAGAGGAGATTGAGAGTCACAAATTATCCAGCTTACTAGCGAAGATGACCCCGCTTCTTTCAAAACGGTCAAGCCTAGACCACTATAGCGAGGCGATTGTTTCGAGAGTCCTCAGAGGATACAATACGAATTTGAGGAAGTTTAGACCTAACGAGAGCAGACCTTACATTATTAAAGAGTTGACCCTAAAGGGAGCTGCATGGCTGATGGACTTAGATGGAAACTAATTCTCGGAGCCAACCTACATGAATCAACTGAAAAAGTTTACAGACCTCGTCGCAGACGGGTGGCCATCATTCCTAAGCAGCTATATACCTTATCACTTGTTACTCACATTTTATTTTTTTTATTTTTTTTAATTTTTTTATTTTTACCATTGCTAGCCCATTGAGCCTCACACGCGCATTGGGCTCTATTTTTCTCTTATGTTCTCGCTTACCTTCATGCCCTGTGGGATAGGGGCCCTTTATGTGTGGATGCCTTAGTTTAGGATCTTCTCGAAAGTTATGGACATCGACATGCTCTTTTATATCGCCTACCACATTCACTTCCTTTGTATCCGCTTTCATTTCATAGTTTCTATTTTTTTTACCACTTTCTTTCTATCTGACTTCTCGTTTCTATCTCATTCTTTCCCACTTAGATTGATGATCTATTCATTTTACCGTACGGGGGTTTGTCAAGCCATCCCTTCACTCATTCCATCGACATTTATTCGTAGACTTTAGTCAGAGGCTTATGTCATTTCATTGAGTTGTTTTCTTGTACCTTCGTGCTTGAGATATGTTCATTTATTGTCATATTGGCTTGTCTCTCTATTGTTTCATTCCTAGCTTTATGCGCCAAAAAAAAAAAAAAAAAAAAAAAAAGTGGTGCGAAACCATAGGCTCGCTCCACCAAAAGGTCATAGACTTAATTGCCTGATTAACATTTTTTGAGAATAAATTTAAGGCATTGGTCTATATAATTTAGGCCATATTAGTTCCTTAATTTATTTTCTTAAGGGGAGGTTATTGGGCTTCCCCACTTTGGAAAATAGATCCTAATGCCTCAAAGCTTGAGCGCCGAGGAAATTCGTCAGGCAATTTCGTGAGACAATCCCAACTTCGAGGCAATTTCACTAAGAGGCGGTTCAACCGGAACTACCCGCCTACTGTGTATGTTTTCTTGACTTTCTTTTATTCTTCTTCTTTATATAGTTAATTTTATTTATTTATTTATTTTAATTGTCTTGTATATATATTAGTCATTTAATTATAGTCTTATTATTTACTTTCCTTGTAATATATTGTTGCTTTTTGTTTATTTAGAAATTAGTTATTGTTGTTTTTTTTTTTTTTTTTTTTTTTTTTTGCTTGTTTTCCTTTAACATATGGACTATCACTCCAATTCTTAATTTAATAAAATCCCCAATTTTTTTTTCCTGAATTTTCATTTCTCAATTTTAAGTGTCTAAATTTCAAATTTCTCATTTTCTAAAATCCAAATTTTCAATTTTAAAATTCAAGTCATCCAAATTTCAAATTTCAATTTTTCAATGTCTCAATATCAAAATTAAAACCCTAATTTCAAAATCAAGTAGTCATAATTTCAAAACTAAGTTCCACAATTTCCACTTCCACTTCGAATTTACAAAATTCATAATTTCAAAATTCAAAGGGATCAATTTCTAGATTTCCAAATCTCAATTTCAAGATTCAGCTGCCTTGGGCCTTAAATTTCAAAATTCAATTTCTAAATTAAGTCCCAAAATCTCAAATTTCAAATTTCAACTTAAACTCCACTTTCAAAATCTCACTTCAACCCGTTTTCAAAAAATCTCAAACACATCTAAGAATTCTACAATTCCAATAAACAATCTTCTTTGTGCTTAATTTCACAGAACATATAAATGGGCTTGGTGGGGCCCGACATTCCATTTTAATAAATAATTTGACATATGATTTATACCAATTTCTAACTGAATGCGACAACTAGATTCGTTATCGCACTAACATCAAGCTTCCCAATCGATAACGCTTATAATACGTCAGTCTGTGCACACATTTTTCCTCTATACGACTGGCTGACATTACTTATATACGTTCTCAGACGCTTTTATATCATATCGCTTATCTTGCATTCACAATATTACCAAAACCCATATTTCTTTACTTGTTTAGTAGAGACCGACTTAGGGGCTTAGAGGGGTGCCACGCTCCATCAAAGACTCCTTCCCGATGGGCAACCCGAATTCCTGACCTGCACTCCGCTTTCTCCTGCACTGCCTTTTCTTATCATGAGTCACATTTGCGTTTTTTCTTCTTATTTTGCTTTCCCTTTTAAAATAAAAAATAAAATAAGGGCGCACTCCAAACCGTTCTAAATTGCTTTTTTAAATAAAAACGAGTCTCTTTTAGTGGGAAACGATAATAGCCAAAAATGCGTCCATAAAGATGTTTTTTAAAGAATTTTTTTCACTAATAAAAGAAATATAGAAAGATGTTTTTTTAAGAGAATCTAAACTTTGTTTTAAGAAAAATTCAAAATGTTGTTTCCGATCATAATCCTTCATTCATTTATTTTTAAATAAGATTGTTCATTTTTTTATTAATAAAATAACTTTTAAACCATTTTTCAAATAATAAAAAAAATATTTAAAAAAAAAAGTTGTAAGTTCACTTCTTTCTAAATTAGTTAAATAAATATTTTTGACCGTTGACTTCTTTAATAATTTTAAAAATAAATGTAAATAATTTTCAAAATAAAATTGAATATTTTTTTATAAGTGAATAAAATATAATTTTTTTTATGTATTAAGTAATGTGATTCTTTTTCCTTAGTATACATAATTAATTAATTAATTGACACAATTCCCTAAACTTGTTTATTAGAAACCGTTTTTATACGGGCTTAGAGGGGTATTACGGCTCACTATCGTATTACTCGGAGTAGATAACCCAATTCTCTAATTTAGAGACTTGATTTTTATATAGATATGTTTTTTCCCTTAAATAAAGATTTATTTAGGTTTTATTTCTATTTTATTTTTTTCTTAAAAAATGATAATTCAATTGAAAATCTTTTTGTTTTTTCTTAATAAAAATCGAGTTTCGTCATCGAGTAACAACCAAGGATTGAAATTCTGATATATCTACCATATATCTACGATATATCTGATATTCCAAGTCTAATTAAACGACATTTTGATACGTAAAATCGCTTATGCGAAAATCGTGAAAAATCGTGGGGAAATATCGGCGTAATATTTCGACAGAGTCGGCGGTAGACACCAAATTTACTAAATTTCTAGTGGTAACACACGCGCGCGCTGACCATTTTCGCTTCAAAATATCGGGAGATATACTTGAAATATCTTATATATATCTAAAATATCTAAGAATATCTGGTATATACTTTAGATATATCTAAAATATCTAGAAAGATTTAGTACATCGGATATATCGGAAATATATCAAACCACTAGATATTTGCACCAAAATTAAACTAAACTACTGGCAATTAAATTTACATAAATATATTTTGAATTATCCAATTTATTTTGACCCAAAAAAATCTATAAATACCTCTAAAATCATTCAATTTGATCACAAATTCTTCTACCAATATCCAATCTTATTTACCTCCAAAAATTTCTTTGGTGATATCTCTAAATAACTATATATTAGTTTAATATTTTAAATTAGCTAATTTAGTATTATATTAATAAATTAACATTTCATGTCTGCTAATTTTAAAATCAAGCTTATATATTAGTTAATATCGTGTATGCATATTATAAATTTATAGTATTATATGAAGTTTTCATATTTTAAATTAGTTTAATTTAGTAATAATATATTAATAAATTAATTTTTCATGTTAGTTAATATTTGAAACGAAAGACAGCACGAACCCCGAATTTCCTATCCATGTATAGTTTCAGACATAAATTTCAAGACATTTATTCACGACATGCTTCGATCTTATAATCATTATTATCTAACAATTTACGCCTTTGCATGCAGATTGCTTTACCGAAATTGATCTATCCATCAAATGCCAGAATTTGGAACATCAATTCATTACTTAAAACTCATCGTAATGTGATATTTCGATTATTAATGCCATTTTTACACATTTAAAAAATATTTTTACGACTCTGAAAGATTTTGCTAATTTACATCGATATTCATAAAAAAATATCCACCGATATATCCGATATATCCATAAAATGCAAGTACCGATATATCCATCGAAACCGATATTTCCAACCTTGGTAACAACGCATATGAAAGATGCAGATCCACAAACACATTTGATTTTTTTCGTATTTTTTTTTTCCAAGGCTCTAACGATTCGAAAGTCAGTAAGAGCTGCATCGTTTTTTTTTTTTCCATATGGGAATGTTTTGACAAGACTCTAGTGGGTGGGAATGGGATATAATCATTAAAGTTTTATGAATCTTTTGGTGTTTCATATTTGTCCAATCCTATTTCGAATAAGACGAGTTTGAATTAGCTCTTGGTTTGAAATTTAATTGAGTGGATTTTGGGATATTTTTTGTAAACCCTATAAGGGCTTAGATAAATTCATGTATACTACTTATCTCATCTTGATTATATATTAAAATGTAATTAAAATTAAAATTATTTTTTTAAAGGTTTTTAATATATGAAATAAGAAACAAAAAGGCCAGAAGGAAATAGAGGTGATGAAAAAAAAAGAGTCTAATTTTAAGCAGAAGAAATTGCATTTCTTCTTTTAATGGGAAGGAGGAGGAAGAAGATGGAGAGAGAATCTTCTCACATACATGATACATTTCTAATAATGGTTTTTGGGTAATTCTCAAAACTTGTAAATATTCCCTATTTATTTACCATATATTATTTGAGTCAAGTTAAGAACCAGACTTTTAAGATTATATTCAACAGTAAATTTGTTTTTTAATATTGTAATTTCATAAATTTTGTTTTCATATCCTTAATTAATCGTAGCTTAGCATCAAAACTCATGCCATAATGACATAATAAAGCTTGTAGCCTGATAATATAAAATAAAAATAATAAAAATATTTTATTTAAAAACAAATTTTATTTCTGATTTTTAAATATAAAATCATAAAGTTTTTAGAATTTTAATACTAATTTTTCGTTTTAAACGATAGATAAGTGATGGGATTGAGTGAGTCATCCAAACCAGTAATTGCATCTGAAAATTTATTTCCCAAACCTTGAAAAAGATAAGATGATATGCAAAGAAAATTTCGTATCCAACTTTGGCTTATTAGGCAAGAATAGCTCATCTCTAGTGTGCAGACCATCAGCCTTTGAAATCCATGGAGACATGGTAACAACGTTTAGGGGTGGTATTTCGTGTTCGCCGGTTGTGTTCGGGTCATGCTAATATATAGATATTCCATTGTATTTGTTAACCCAAATACGATACAAATAATAATTGAGTAAAAAATAACAAATTTAAATATAATACAATCAGTCATTTATGAACACCATATCACACATATAACTCGTTTATTAATTTGTTCATTTAAAATAATATAAATTATAATTAACATATCAATATATAATACAAATAAACTATTAAACAAGGTAATTTGCTAAATATTAATTGATATAATAATTAAACAAATTATTTTCTTACGTTATGCGAATAACAATACTTAATATAACTTATTTAATAAAAGTTTATACCAACACGAATTGACCAAATAATAAATTATATTCAACTTACACATAAAAAGCTACGGATCTACGCTGCATTAATGCTCGCGCCAAATTTACCCACCAGCATTACTACAGTAAACCAAACACCAAGCGGTCTCTCCTATGGGTACAAAGAAACCTTGATACAAAGTAAATAACTTCAAACCTGTAGTAAATTCAATACTCCATCTCATGCTATGGCTGTACTCATATCATCAATTGTCAGTTTTATGTACACCCTCTTAATATTAAATATTATATATATATATATATATATATATATATATATATATATATATATATATATATATATATATATATATGATCAGTTTTTCTTCCACGTATCATGACTAATCAAGAAAAGAAAAGGGAAGATGAAATGCAAGTTGCGAAAGAAAGATCCCATCAATTTTACCTAACTCCATTACCAATTCACTACTCCAAGTTGGGTTTGGAATTAATCTGTATTTCAAGCTTGTGTCTCCTAATTGGGCTGCCACCCACTCATACTTTAATTTTTTTTTAAATTATCGTCATACAAAATGCCCCAATATAAGTGTTAATGGATGGTTGCTTGACCTGAAAATGCCCCAATTTTCAGAGTCAATGGGACCATCCTAGGACCTAACTCAAAATTGGGAGAGGTTGAATTTTTCCCATAATTATCTGATCATCACTTTTCATCCTCATCCTCATCCTCATACCCATATTCTGAGACCTTAGCATGTCGGACTTTCTCCATAGTTTATCTGTCTACATCTTCCCCAACAATCTAACCGTTAAAAGATCAAATAAAATAGACTCATAAAATACTTCCTTGTTGACCTTCATATGAAATTTAAAATTATTATTTAATGATTTCAGTTAATATTAAATTATCTCCTTCCCTCCTCTATTTACGATCATACAAAAAAAATGACGTATTTATATACGTCACGGAAAAATTGAAAAGACAAATAGAATAGAAAATGGTAGGAGGCAAATTTTATTTGCATTTCCATTCATTATAGAGTCCTGTTGTTTTATTTAAGCCAGCAACATCGAGGACGGTGACAGTAGGGCATGCTGAGTAAGACGAAAGATAGAGTAGTGGAGCCACCACGTGAAGTCCTGCTGCACCACTATTTTCTGCCTTTTTTTTCCTTTTTTTTTTTATAACTACAGATGTTCGATCAGTTTACGAGCACCTTAAAGTGCTTATTAAAGCACGGGACTCTGAAATTAAGGATTCGATAAATATCCCATGACTCTGAAAAGTTCAAACAAGTGATCATTGAGTTAAACTTCGAAAACTTAGATGAAGTGAGACTACCTTAGACTCTTAATCCTAAATTAACCCAGAGGATACCGTTGGTACTTCTTGTGGCCTGCCTTCCTTTGTTTATCTTAATTGTAGCAGAAGCTTCCAGAGATGATTCAAGAAAAAAACAGAGGGTGATTGTGGCCTCCCACAATATGGCTGTCACTACCGCCGCTTGAACCCACCTGCTGCCAGCACCAACTTTAAACGTGTTCAATTTTCTACCCTAATAATTAAAAGTAGTATATTAGATTCATAATTATTTAAATTTTATATCAATGAAGTTAGATTTTTGTTTTATAATTATTTTAACATGGTCGGATGGTAGATTTGATCTTCTTTTTTCTTCTTCTTTTTTAAACTTAGCTTCTTTTCCTCCATGGATTCAAAATGGTGGAAGAGTCCAATTCCTCTAACTCTATAACATGCACATTCTGCTATGTGATTATTTTTCCTGTTCACCTGCAAACAGGAACAGATACTTGAATACTTATTTGTCTGGTAAATTATTTATATCTAGAGTTTATCTGGCTAATTATGATACGATTCTGGGTCTTCGTTTTTTTCTTCTCAAGCTCAGTTCTCTTCTCAGCGGGATGAGTTCTTCTATAAATAGCCTCTATGGTGCGGAAAATAACTTAAGCTTAAACAGAGTTGCAGAGATTGAAAAGAATGGCTTGCTTCGACTGACAAACGATACCGCCAGGTTGCTTGGTCATGCCTTTTTTCCATCTCCAATCCGGTTCAAGAACTCCAGTGGTGGGAAAGCTTTCTCCTTCTCGACAGCCTTTGTTTTCGCAATTGCCCCCCAGTATCCCACTCTGGGAGGCCATGGCCTTGCTTTTGCCATTACATCCACAAAAGAGCTCCAGGGGCTCTTCCTAGCCGTATCTAGGCCTTCCACCCACCTGACAACGGAATTGAGCAAACTATGTGTCTGCTGTGGAGTTCGACACCGTCCAGGACTTTGAATTCGGAGATATCAGTGATAACCATGTCGGAATCGATCTCAATAGTATGGTCTCCAACGCTTCCGCTAATGTGTCATATTTCAGTGATAATTCGACAAAGGAGAATCTTAGTCTCAAGGGAGGAAAAAGCCAATTCAAGTGTGGATAGATTATAACGGAGAAAGGAATCAGTTGGATGTCTTCCTTTCGCCTCATTCAACCAAACCCAATTCCTCAATCTTATCTTTTGGGGTGGATCTTTCAGCAATCCTCCAGGAATTTATGTATGTGGGCTTCTCTGCTTCTACTGGTCTGCTCGCCAGCTCTCACTATGTTTTGGGATGGAGATTTAAGATGAATGGTATGGCAGAATCACTGGATCTCTCGTCTCTCCCTAAGCTCCCTGGACCTAAAAGGAGCAATACACCATTAATTGTGGGTGTTTCTGTTGCTGCTACTTCTATTACAGTTTTCGCAGTTGCTCTGGCTGTCTATCTGATCAGAAAGATCAAGAATGCGGATGTAATCGAGGCGTGGGAGCTCGATATCGGCCCTCACAGATTCTCCTAAACTCAAGAGCTGAAGAAGGCAAACTAGGGTTTTAGGACAAAGAGCTAATTGGGTTTATGGATTTGGCAAGGTTTATATGGAACCTCCGAATTCCAACACCCAAGTTGCAGTTAAACGGATTTCCCACGAATCAAAAACAGGCTTCAGGAATTCGTCTCGAGATTGCTAGTATTTGCCGTCTGCCACTGAACTTGGTTCAGCTCCTGGATGGTGCCGAGAAGGCAAGGATTTGCTACTTGTCTATGATTATATGCCAAATGGAAGCTTAGATAAGTATCTGGCCTGACAAAACCCAAATCAACTCTCAGTTGGGAACAGAGGTTCAGAATCATCAAAGGCGTAGCTTCAGGCCTTCTTTACTGTAATTGAGTTGAATGGAGCAGACTGTAATTCACAGAGACATCAAGGCAGGAAATGTTTCGCCGATTCTGAGTTAAATGGTCGGCTCGGCGGATTTTGGCTGGTTATATATGAGCACGGCTCAAACCCGAGCACCACCAGGGTTGTGGGCACGCTGGGGTATCTAGCGCCGGAGCTGACACGCACAGGGAAGCCGACAAGAAGTTCGGATGTGTTTGCTTTCGGAGCATTGTTGCTAGAGGTGGTTTGTGGAAGAAGACCGGTGGAGCCGAAAGCTGTGCCGGAAGAGCTGATATTGGTGGATTGGGTGTGGGAGAGGTGGAGGGAGGGGCGATTCTTGCTGTGGTGGATCCAGGATTGAACGGAGAGAGTACGATAGTGAGGTGGTGCTGAAAGCTGGTTTGATGTGTTCAAACAATTTCTGTCCGTCCCACAATAAGGCAGGCTGTGTACTTGAAGGGGAGTGCGGCGTTGCTGGAGGAGTTGACTGCACCAGATGCATATGAGAAGAAGGGGGGTGGTGGTGGCGGCGGCGGCGGCGGCAGCCATAGTTTTGAGTTTGAGGATTATGTGCATTCTTATCCGACATCATCGTGTTATGAGAAGGTGAGTACATGGTCATCGGCTGTGGATGATGCTGATGTTGAAACTAGTTCAGTTTCAAATCTTATCCGGTAGAGGTCATTCATTGGTGGGTAATAGTAGCTTCTGACAGCAGCTCTTTCGTTTTGGTTCTTTTTATTGTCTTTTTTCTTTTCATTTCTTGTGAGGTCTGTAAAATTGGGGTTTCAGATTTCATTTCTGGAAATGATACTTATCATTTCAATGCAAATATAATCTCAATCCTATCTTCACATACAAGCCATCACTGACCTCGTACCTCGCTTACATCCTCTGGATGGGTCTGAGAAAAATGCAACATTAAGGTTCAGTGCAGATATTCATGATGGAAAATGATCACACTCACACATGTCTCTGACAAACTGACAATAGACATTTTTCTTATACCCAAAAAAGGGAAAGAAAAGAAAAAGAAGAACAAAAGGGGGAGAATAAGAACAAGGGTATTGCAGCATTCTTCTTGTCTGTGAGACAGCCAAGGTTTCCATGAAGCATATGCCTGAACTCCTCTTTATATCCAAGCATCCCCCATGATCTCTTGTTCGAAATGAGAAAATAGTTTGAGAATTACCGATTAATGAGCACTAAAAAGCTCAAGCTTTTTGGCTTAAGATGCAAAGAACCTTGCACTTTTCTGGGTACTTGTTTTCAACCTAGGGCTTGTCCAGTTAGTTGAAAGAGCTGCCTTGCAAGGACTTCTGTTTATAGAGCAACATAAGTTCTAAATGTGTACAGTCAATATTTCTGTTTATTCCACAAGTCTTTGCAGGTATATTCCATTCATGAGATCCGCTGAGAGTTTTGGGTGCTATTTCAATTGAGGATGGATAATTTTATTGTGATTGAAGGCAATACAAGAAAAAGAAAAGATGACAAAAAGAATGTGAAGATGGCCTTTGATTCAACAAATGCAAGACCATAAATATAGATTCAAACACTGTTGAAATGTGATGGTTGGACTCCGACACCGCTGAGTAGTCATTATTTAATTATGTTACTTAAAACTCATAAAGGTCTAATCATAACTCATATTTCTATAAGGTGTATGCCTTTACACTAGGAGTATACTAAAGTGACGTAGCTCATAAGAGGACCAAAAAAATAGGAGAACCCACCAAGCCCAAAAATCATCAATGCCCCATCCATGTTAGAAAATCTGATAAACTCCTGTCTCTGTCCCCACTGCACACATTGTAATTTCGTGACTATAAATTATAAACGAGCACTCTTTAATCTATACTGCAGGCACTCATTATCAAAGACCACTCTATTTCTTTCACACAACACTCAGTCCAAAAGTGGCAGCAGGAACGCCTCCACACTTTCTCAGCGCTTCGCCACTTCGGCCTCGCTGCCAGTGAGACTTCCACGAACCGAGAAATGAAAGACCCACCCAACCCAACGATAACCTAAATAAGCTCCTGCAGCCTCTCAAGATTCGGGGCAAGAAACAAGAAGATGGGTTTAGGGTTTCCTCCTCTCACAGAGCAGAAGATCTGAGTCGCTTTTGGCCGGTCTTCTTCCTCTTTTCGAGCTCGATCCATAGCCATCACCCTTCCCCTAGACACCTCCCAAGCAAAGAAGCCCACCTTCAAGGGGACAAAAGGGTTCCAAACTGATAAAGGGTGAAAGAACCTGGCCAAGAAGAATGCGCCTAACGCTCATACACAATATTTTCATCAATAAAAATCTAATTACCCCTTTAAGACCAGCTCACTTCCCTATTTGAACCACTCCCAAGGTTGAATCATGTTTAAAAAATTCTCCACCTCTGTCAATTTCAATCATTCAAAGGTTTGGTCAAAACAAGGGCCCATCCGGGCTTTTATTTGATGCGCCCTAAACCCCTAATCAAAGTTCTTCTTTCTGACCACCAAGCTAAACAAAGCCTGAACGCTCCGCACAGCTCCTCCAAGCTTTACATTCTTCCAAAAATTGACTCTACTACCATCACCAATCACACCCGTAGATTTAAAAGGACAACCTTCCAGCCTTCATAATTTCTTTCCACAAGCCTCGTCCAAACTATTCCTCGTGACTCCCCAAACATCATCCCCCCCGATTTCGCCTAAACTTTCTTCCTCCTCACAGCCTCCTCCACAGAGAATTCCTTCGGCATGAATGCCAAACTAATTTCTTAACAAGCTATAAATTTCACAGAAACCTTTGACCTCCAAGTCGCCAACCTTTTTATCTGTGCAGACCGTGGCCCAATTCACTAAATGAGGCTTCTTCTCTAGGTTCCCCCCACCCCAAAGAAAGTCCCTCTGAATTTTGTCCATCCTTTTGCACACCAGACTCGGGATCCGGAAAAGAGACATGAAGTAGATAGAAGGTTTTATAGTGGTGCTTGATAAGTGTAACTCTTCCCTTGAGATATGTCGACGCTTCCATGGCCAATCACCTTCTTGAACCTTCTCTCAATGGGGATCCCAAATCCCGATTGGATTTGCAAAGTGGGCCCCTAAGGAGAGGCCTAAATACGTGGTAGGAAGCAAACCGGCTTTGCAACCCAGCTCTGCTGTCAAAGCCTCAACATTCTCCCACCCTCATATAGGGAAAATCTTGTTTTTGCCCAAATTGATTTTCAGCCTTGAGAAGGCCTCAAACCACATCAAGATCAACAAAAAAAAAGCCAAATGGTTAGGATTATCTTTATAGAACAACAAAGTATCATCGGCATAGAGCAAGTGTGACAGCTCCAGCTCCTCCTTCTCTACACCTCCGATCTTGGTGCCCAGATAGTTCCTTCCACAACCTTGTTTATCAAACGCTTTAAAAATATCCATTCCTAAGACAAAGAGATGGGATAGTCCTCTGAAGACCCCCTCATGCTTTGAAACCGACGTAAGCCCTAGATTAGGATTGAAATGAATACGACATGCACCAGAAATTCAAGACAACCATCATCAGCCAAAACCCTTTCGCTCATTACCTGCCACAAACTCCCCAATTTAAATGGTCGTAGTTTTTTTTAATGTCTAACTTGGCACCAATTCTGCACCATCATTCCTTTCCAGCATGGAGTCCACAACCTCATTCGCAATTAAGGCAACATCAAGGATTTGCCTTCCTTCCATGAAAGCATTTTGGGAGGGGGAAACCACTTTGTCAATAACCCTTCTCAACCTATTAACCAGGACCTTGGCAAGGATCTTATACAGTCTTCCTAGCATACTAATGGGCCTGTAATCTTTGATATCCTCCACATTTCCGTTTTTGGGTATCAACACCAAAAAGGTAACATTTAAGCTTCTCACAAACTTCTTCTTCTCATAGAAATCCTTGAAGAAATCCATCATGTCATCTTTAACAAACTCCCAACTAAAAGACCAGAAGGCGAAAGGGAAACCATTCGCCTTGGGGGCCTTTCTCACCATCAGGCCTAAAATGGTCAGAAGACTTCTTCCTCGTAAAACCTAACTTCCAAATCACACATTCAGCCTAAGAACCTCCAAGGGGATATTAGGGAAAGTAGGATGCCACCCCCTTGGCTCCGACATTAGGCCTTCGCGCGTCTCTGATCAGCTAAGATAGCGTTATCATCTGTGAGCCAAATGCCGTTAATTTTAATTTTGTTTATTGCATTTCTCCTTCTATGCGAGTTGGCTATTTTATGGAAGAATTCGGTGTTTCTATCCCCCTCTTTAAGCCACAACTCTCTTGACTTTTGTCTCCAGGAAACCTCCTCTAACAAAGACCACCTTTTGTAGTCATCCCTAGTTTTTGCTCTCTCCTCAGATTCCTCTAAGGAAAGCTCCCTCTCCTTCTCAACAACTCACTGCACGGAGCCTCAGGCCTTTCTAGTTCCCCACATTGCCAAAACCTCCTCATTCCACCTTGACTTGCCTTTTAATCCCTTCGACTTTTCCAGCCCGGGATGAAAGCTCGTAGACCTTTAAAGAGCAGCCACTTGCCACCACCCAGCACAAGGAGTCTTTAAAACCTTTAGATCTCAACCACATAGTTTTAAACCGGGAAGGGGAGGGACCAGATCTGATACCTCCTCCATCTAAGAGAATAGGGAAGTGGTTCGATACCCGGTCTAGAGAGAGTACTCTGGGTCACCCCGCTGAAATAACTTTCCCAATCCCCTGAAACTAAGAACCTGTCAATCCTAGACATCACCCGGCCATTACTACCTCCACTCTAAGTAAAGGGCTCTGAAGGCATATTCCTCCTTTGGTGGTGGAACAACGATGAAGCGATCGTGGCACAGGTATCTTCCACCTTTATTGCTTTGTTGGTGAGGATGGTGGCGTTAAGTCGCACTGATACACCGTGGTCGACCGCCAGCCCCTCTCCTGTTGAGTTCCTCCCATAGGTATTCCTTAGGTGTGACATTGGACCATAAACACGAGTGAAGATCCATTGAAAACCATCCTCCACATTTCAGGATAAATAAGAGACGGAGAAGGCCCCACTCATCGTCTCGATGACCTCCAAGTTTCTCTTATCCCAAAACAACAGGATGCCTCCAACAGACCCTGATGGATCGACTATACCCTGATGCAGCCAAGTCTCTTGCTTTGGAAGCGAGCCATCTAAGTCAAGTATCTTGTTTTGTTTTCGCGGACCGACCAATTCCACCAGATCCGATGAATTGTTTAATAACATTTCTCTTTTCAGAATTATTCACCCCTCCCAACATTCCCGGTAAATTTTAATCTTCATCCTAACTGTAAAAGATTCTGTCTCTGATTGCACTTTTCCCATGCTTTGCCCCTGCATAGTTTATCGTGCACTCCAGCTTCTTTAGCTCACGTTCACTGGACAGTTAATCTACATTTCGGATCCTTTATTACGGATTTATCCAGCATCTGCGCATAAGATTGTAATCGAGGCTCAAAATCCTGATGAAAATCCATAAACTCACTAAATTTGACATACTATCCTCCCAACTTTCATACCCTTCCCTTTGCTAAAGGAGTACAGCCTCTACCTCCCTCACACTAAACCCACCATCGGTCCTTCTTGATCGGTTCCCCACTCTACTTCGTTCTTCTCCACAATCACCAAAGGCAGTACACCCTCCTCCTCATCTCCCAGGACGTGTAAACCCCCCAAGCCTGAAGAGGCCCCTTGAAATAGGCGCCAGCCGAAAACAGAGAGAGAAGAAGAATTAACAACTGTAAGTATTGAAATCTCAAACTTGTTTAATAAATCCGGATCAACCAAATGAGCCTTAAGTCTCGAGGTCTCCAAAGATAATTGGGATGACTTGGTCACTACTGCTTTCTCTCCTTCCTTCTCAAAGTCGGCAGTCGCTCCTCCCTCCACCATAGCGTTAAGCTCTTCGAGAGTGGAAACCTCAATCCGACCCCTAAGGACTTGAAAGGGGTTAGTTTGAGGCCATTCCTCCTTCAGGATTGTCGACAGGCCCTTCATAACAAGATTATTTGGGCTTGGGCCGGGATTGGACCCAAAACCCTTCTTCCCCTTTAAAAACGACCTCAAGGTAAATGGATCTCCCTCTAGGCTATGAAGCAAGCCCAAAACCTTGTTGCTAAGGCCTAAAACCACTATCTTAAAGACACAGCCCACCACGACTGAATGTGGGTTTGGGTGCAATTCCACCCACCCCGTCCCTTCTACTCACCTGGCCCATGGCGACAGAAGATTGACCCGGGGACTACCTTTAGTGCGGATTGACATGGCTTGGATGCTTGTCACCCCGCGTCTCCCTCTTTGCAATTACGGGCGATTTGCGTCAGCATCCCTAGGCTCACTCTCCCGGCCCGCGTGTTCCTCCATCGTCGTTCCTGCAGAAGCTGGGGTTTCTCCTTTGCTTTGAGCTCGATATAGTCCTCAAAGATGGAGAAAACTCCCACCACAACTGAATCCGGAACCTTGTTCCACTGCCCATCACCTCAAGCTGTTTCGAGGTTGAACTTTGACTTCTGGAGACCCTTGCCCGACCACGGCTCGGCGAGCATATCCGTATCTTCATCTTGCCTAGAAAATCGCCACGAGGCATCTCCCAGTTTTTACAGATTTACTCTGAATCCCACGGATGCTGGAAATCCGCTACTCTCACGAGCTTTTCTCTTTGAGTTTCCATGGCTACTACAACCTAGGTCTTCTTCCCAGGTTCTTAAGTGAACTAGATTGGCTGGCAGTCTTTACTGAGCATCGACATCGTCCACCTCCCTTTTTACTCTCCAAGCTCAAAAGCCAGGCCCCTTCCAAAATTACCACGTGAAAGGATCTTTGATGTTCCCATACGAGATATGACTTCTCACAGAGTGAGCTGGGATACGAAGACCCTTTACCCCCACCCAGCAAACATCTATCCACGGGTCCAGCCTTTCCAGGACTTCTTCTTCTGACTTTTGGCAGACACCTCCTCCCAGGTGTCTTCTCGGTCTTAGAGGATCTCTGCCCCGAAGGATGCGGGTGTCGGCTTGACAATCACGGATAGCAACTTTGTGAGTGACTTCCTTTGCTTCTCCTCCCTTCGTGGCTTCTCGAGTTTCTCCTCCCATTAAGCTTCTTCACTGGATCTTACCCTTAACTGGCGAAAATTTTCAACTAAGATCCTCCAACCCCTAGCTATGCCTTTTCCTTTCGGAAACATCAGATTATAGCTTTTTCCCCTCCAGATCCCTCACTGAACAACAGATAAAACCACCCGCTCGGTTTAAACATTTTTTTTCCATTATGTCTGCTTGCTTCCCTCCTCTTCCCCAGGCGTTTCCCAATGTACACCTGGGCGCCACAACACGAGCTTCTAAACCCATAAATAGACGGGGATGAGCTCGCCCCGAATCGATCCAAAGTAACACCCTTTCTTCTCTCCCCGGTCATCCTCTTAGGCCTTTTGACACTTCTTCTACCTCAAATGTAGAAAGGATTTGGCTAAAGGCAAACCATGCCTTACCTCCCTCTTTCTTGGGGAGGGCATGGCCCTCACATTATCATCTACAACCTCTGAGTGAGAAATCACCTATATTATTCAACAAAAGTGCACTAGAGGACACAAGGCATTTTTTTTAAGTACAGCTTTGAAAGAAGTGGCTTATTGTCAGCCCTGACAGGATTTGCTCTGAGATGAACTACCTACCTGCCATTAGAGGCTACACAAACTTGCTAGGAGGATTGACATTTTTGAGATAAATGACCTGCAGTCAAAACCTCAATGTGTTTTTTTCTTCGCTTGATGAAGGTTTGCTGGTGATTTACTGTGGTTACACACTTGATCCATTCAATCTAATATCACGGGAGTTTATCATCATAAATATTCACACACGTTCTATCCCATAATTCTAAAATTAACGAGAAAAAATCCAGCATGGCCTGGTCAAGGTAAAAGGAATATTTGCTATCTTTGACTTTCCACATTCCAAAATTTCTATTTTCCTTGGCTGCTCCATTTGCTCTAGGTTGGAGGGAGAAAAAACAAACTTACTATTTACCTTAATAATTCCATCCCAAAAGAGAGCAAAGTTGTCAAATTCAAACCATTCTAACTTGAGGCCCACAAACTTCTGTCATTTTACAAAATTTTCAAATTACTTCCCTATGTTACCTCAGCTATTAAACAGAGCATAGATAATGATGCATTATTTTCTAATGTTTCAAACTGAACTTTGAATATACACAATTGACTTACACTGTTATTTTCTGCTCGATTACAGTGCAACATGTAACCAATCTTCAATATGGGAACCCGTGTAAAAACAGTGTTTTGTGAATGCTGTTCTACTGGCTTACTACATTGTCTTCAATATTATCCTCCTCATCTTTTACTCTGTAAAAATCTCATAATCATCGAATCCTGCACAGTAATCAAGACACTTAGTTTAATGAGGAAAACAAGTATCCAAAAGAGTTTCTGAGGCAAGCAAGATCTGTCACCTGCACCTAAATCTTCAGCTTCATCAGTTGAAGATCCTAAAAGCATAGTGTTGCCTGAAGGTGGGTCAAGTGCCATCCAGTCAGAATTACCATAATCCTCCAAGCATGTTTCCTTTCCGGGCCCAGTCATCAATAACATCACTGCTATCAGAGATGGGGTCCCTTGGATCTTGTTCTCTGTTCATGCGGACCCTGTAAAAAT